>JASAMV010001478.1:0-20058 GCA_030248065.1 Rhynchonema sp. JSB1_4 | reverse complement strand
TTAGGTGTTTACGGTAAATTCAAGTGAACAGCCCGCGCCCCCCTCTGTCAACAATAAAATAAATAAGTCAACAAAGTTGCCAACCGAGTCTGCCGCACTGTCGCTCACGTTTGTTCGCCTTTATTTTTCCTTTGATTGCCCTGTCATTGCCCCGGTTTTTATCGCGACGCTTCGCACCGGATGTCGCCAAACCGCTCCCTTCTTAGGCATCGCCGGGATTAGATTTGGATTTGGATGTTGGAATTGGCTTTTTTACGTCCTTTTGGGAAGTTGGATTTGGCTTTTTTTGGAAATTTTCACGTTGAGAACGCGATCTGAGAATACAATCTGAAACAGAGGTCGCAATCGGGCCGGCCTAAGCTTGGGCCGGGCAGCGCCGAGTCGCTATTCTGTGCTCGCACGGGCCGTGCCGGAGATTTGGGGGGTCGGGCCGGGCCGGGCCGGGTCGGCTAAACCCGGCCCAATTCCGACCTCTCCACTAATGTATGGGCCGAGCCAGTATTGGAGGTAGCGTAAAGACCTAAATAGAAAGGGGGGCCTCTATTAACTCACTGGCCCCATTTTTGGAGGGGGCCCCCATTCCGGGGGCTGTATCTCAGGTTTTTACGGTACTCTTAGAAAGGGGGAGACCTACTGTACCGCGCTCGCAGAGAGGGGATACGTACTGCACCAGAGCCGATGGCCTGGGGGATTATGTACCAGAGGTGGAAATCGGGCCGGTGTGGCTGGGCTGAGGTTTCCGGCCCCAACGGTCTGGCTGGGCCGACTTTTCGGAATGTCGGGCCGGGCCGGGCCGGGGTGGCCCGCCCGAAAAGGCCCGACGTCATCGAATTTCAATAAAAATCGTAATTTTTTAGGCTAAATTTGCCAAAATTTCTCGCGATTCTGCAAATTAGTACCGACTTCCATGATTATCAGGTATTTTTAAACCAAAAAACAGTAGTTTTTGCACCAAAAATTGCTTCAAAATATCATGAGAAAAAGTCGGGCCGAAAAGCTCGGGGCCGGGCCGACTTTTTTCCAAAGCTCGGGCCTGGGCCGGGAACTGTCGGGCCGGGCCGACCCCCGGACCTCGTCGGGCCGGGGCGGGCCGAGGTAACCGGGCCCGACTTTTGATCTTGTTATGTACCTAGGGGGGGGGGTTGGGGGGCGTTAGATTTTGGGGTGAAAATTTTTAATGTGTTTATTATGTGTGGAATCGTGTGAAAACGTGTATTTGGGCGCGTAGCGCGCGAATTTTGGGTAATTTGAGGTAGAAACCACTGATTTTACACTAATTTTGGCCATTTTAGTCAAAAATTGGCACTTTTGGGGCAAAATCGGGGGGATACCTACTGTACCGGGGTGAAAATCGGGGGGATACCCACTGTACCATGCCAAACATCGGGGGGGATACCTACTGTACCAGGCGAGGGGGGATACCTACTGCACCTACCAGATTTGGGGGTTCGGGTCGGGCCGTGCCGGGCCGGAGATTTGGGGGCTCGGGCCGGACTTTACGCTCCCAGCTTCCTCTAATTAAAACAAGCCAATACCGTATTGTCGGGAAATAGAACCCGGGGGGTCTATTTTTTCACTGGGGTATTTTGGGGGGTTCAATTTATGGGGGAGGGAAGTCTATTTTTATGGGGAGGGGTATATTGGGAGGGGGACACCGCCCACCCCCCCCACAACACCCCATCGTAAAAATGCGTTAAAAAAGGGCTTGTTTTCGGTATTTTTTAGGGATTTTAAAAAGGCAAAAAAGGCTTTTTAGAGTTAGGAGCTTGGTGGTCGCGAGCACAAGCAAGGATAAGGACAGAAACAAAGACACACCACTCCCATAACCCTAGGCGCGGTGAGGGGAGGGGGGGGGGTGGGTTTTTTTTAGGGGGGGGGTCAATTTATGGGGGTTTTCTTTTTCTGATTTCGAGCCATTTAGGGGGGTTCAATTAATGGGGGGGCGTCAATTAATGGGGGCGTCAA
Organism: Rhynchonema sp. JSB1_4; assembly: GCA_030248065.1. NCBI lineage: Eukaryota > Metazoa > Nematoda > Chromadorea > Monhysterida > Xyalidae > Rhynchonema > Rhynchonema sp. JSB1_4. The sequence continues at coordinate 18,093 of JASAMV010001478.1, read as the reverse complement.
TTAATGGGGGGGTCATTTTGATTTAGCCATTTAGGGGGGTTCTATTATGGGGGGGGGGGGGCGTTTAATGGGGGGGGGTAAATTATGGGGGTTCTATTTCCGACAATACGGTAATATTGCTAAACCAACCGTCTCAGCCACGCCAACCGAGTCTGCCGCACTGTCGTCTCTCGTATGTTTGTTCGCCTTTATTTTTCCTCCAATTGCCCTGTCTGTGCCCCGGTTTTTATCGCGACGCTTCGCACCGGATGTCGCCAAACCGCTTCCTCTCTTCTTCTTAGGCATCGCCGTGATTAGATTTGGATGTTGGAATTGGCTTTTTCACGTCCTTTTGGATGTTGGATTTGGCTTTTTTTTGGAAATTTTCACGTCTAGATCGCGATCTGAGAATACAATCTGAAAAATAGGTCGCAATCGGGCCGGCCTGAGCTTGGGCCGGGCAGCGCCGAGTCGCTATTTTGAGCTTGCTCGGGCCGTGCCGGAGATTTGGGGACTCGGGCCGGGCCGCCCCAATTGCGACCTGAAAGCAATGATTTTTCTACCAAAAAATAGGTTCAGAAAAATCTCAAAAATTATGACAAGAATCGGGTAAAAATCTGACCTAAAAAAATTCGGGCCGGGCCGAGCTTTGGCCACCGGAGATTTGGGGGCCGGGGCCGGGCCGGGTCGGCCAAACCCGGCCCGATTGCGACCTCTGGTAGTTGTCTGTCTGACAACTTTTTCATTGAAAGCTATGATGTTTCGCTTTTCGGCCCTTGAAAATTGACTGACCGGGCCGGGCCGGGATCTCAGTCTTAGGCTTCGTTTAGGCTTTTAGCGTAGGCTTTTAAGAGCTTCGTAGGCTTCAACGAGGCTTAAACTTACAATCAACTCGCTGCTGTTTCTCCCAAAAAACAAGGCCAACAAAAGAAAAAGAAAACACGTGTAAAGAAACGCACACGCGCGCGCGCCAACAACAGCCAATCAGCAGCCGACTCCGCCCCCTTTGCGCGGGAAACGTCGGCCATTTTCTCACGCAACTTTGTGGCCGGTTTTCTCGCGATAGAAGTGATGTTTCAAAAATCGGGCTCTGTCTAGGACACCTCCACATCCAGACGAGTCGATTGATATGTAACTTAGCCGACTTCATTCAGTTTCCTAGGAGGAGTTAACTTAAAACTAAAATGACCAGAAATTTGGATACGCGGACATCACGATTTCTCGGGTGTCTGGAAAACCACTTTCTACTGCACGGATCGGGCTGATTTTTTCAGCGTTTTGTGCCGGCTGGTATACGACATTATCGCAATAATAAAATTAGCGAAAGCCCAACACACGCGCTCACGCCAGCACCCCCGATTTTAACACTACAGGTATAGCAAAATTTCCGATAACCTGACCTGCTGATGTTTCATTCCGCGTTGCGAATTTTTTTTCCCCACACAAACACTATTGAATACGTAAGCTATCTTGTGAATATGTCGCCAATAAGCTAATGCCACGATGTCTTCTTTGTTTTGCTGTTGCCTAATTCCGGTGCTATACTCACGTATAGACCCTGATTTATACAGTCAGTCGAAACATTTTCGATTATCATGCTTCGTGTTTCGGGTTTCGGGGTTTTTTTAGAACCCGAAACATAGACATAGAAAAAATTTATGTTTCGGGTTTCGGGTCTATCTGGTGGAGCCCTTAGGAAATTTGAGATGATATTTCCAGTTCCTATTTCCTAGTTGTTTTTTCGAAACTAGGAAATAGGAAATAGGAAATGTTTGGCACAATAGGAAATAGGAAATAGGAAATGTTTGGCACAATCAGCAGAACCAGATGTGAACTCTGAACCGCCACACCAAACGTATGCTCCCGGAAGGACTCGAACCTCCGACCTCCCAGCCACCAGGCCTGGACAGCCAGTTGCTCTACCAACTGAGCTACGGGAACGCGGTCTGGCTGCGGCTCAAAGTTGCACTTATACCCATGCAACCGTGCAGACACACACTGCTGTGCACTCCACGCGCTACACGTTGCGCTGGCTAGCAGACTTCCAGTCCACACAGACAGCAACGCAGCTCATATGTTTTGATAGAGTTGAGTGTACAGCATGTGCACAATGCATGCTTGGCTAATGTTCCGCCAGTTGTGCTAAAAGTGGGCGAGTCTATGATATCGGGACACGGTGACAAAATTTCCTATTTCCTGGTTAAACGTAAGGCCGCCCTTATGTCTGCAAAGCACGGCTGGTTTGCCTTTATTTTAAACCTGAAAGTTATTTTTTATTTCCATTGCGTTGTTTTGTGTCATAAATTATTACCGAGCGTTTAATGATCGCCTACTGGATCGGATTGGTACTGTCCTGGTAACGTGCAAGGACATTTTTAGAATTATCCATGCCGGTAATTTAGACCAGCGTGAAAAATGTCTGTTCGTCAGCTGAAGATATCCTGTCACGCTGGTCAAAATTTGTGGTTGATCTTAGATGATCCTGAACACAAAGGTACATAGGTGACGCGACCAGGTAATCCACCAGAAACATAAAAAGGTTCTCATCGGTAATTAGAATAGAAATTGACCGTATTTTAATATTCAACAAATTTTTCAGCCGATGACCATAATGTGCGGTCAATCGAGCAAGGACAGCATGGACTCGTGTGCGCCCGGCAAATTCAAATTCAAACATCGCGGCGTCGTAAATCTGAAGGTGCACTCGTGTTGAAATTGTTTATATTTACCTTTATGTGGCTTGATCGGGTGCAAATATTAAGAAAAAAATTTCTGATCACAATGCCAGTGCATTAGAATGTTGCAGATCACTGGAGGGCAACATAACGTTCTTGTGAATATCTCAGTCCCAGTGCCCCCAAATCATCAAACAAATATCAGGTCGTACCATAGCGTCAAATGACCACATGCCGCTTCTAAAGGCAAACTACGCCAACACGAGCCCGATTTCGCAGCTGGCAGAATAGTGAAACATTCATACGTGGCTGCTGATTTGGGAAATGTTACACATTGAAGAATACAAAGTGGAGCATGATGATTTTATCTTTCTATTCGTTTTGAATACACACCACCTTCGAAATCGGGCTCGTGTTGGTGTAGTTTGCCTTTAATTTTACATGCATAGTAACACTACTCCAACCAGGGTTGGATTAAAAAAATTTTTTGTTATCGAACTTTTTTTTAAAAAAAACTTTTTAAATTTAAATTTAAATTTAAAAAATTTTTTTTTAGAAATCACTTTTTTTTATTCCGGACCCCCAAAAAATTGGTTTCTTGAAGAATGAAATTTCTGAAAACATGTTAGTAAGGTATGTTTTGAGGGACACGAAAGAGAACTTTTCCACTGACTGGCATGTTTACGTAACCACGTGCGATCTACTCCCCTTGGTCGTAACTTTGAGAAATTCGAAGGTAACTGTGGGTATACATACTGTACAATATATGACAAAGGGAAGACCAACCTTCTGTTTGTGAATTTGGGGATAGATTTGAAGAGAGATAAAGACTCACACCATACTCACTTTGTATCACAAGAGCAACAAATAGCTAATCCGCACAACTGCAAACAGGCGAGCAACGTGTGGAGTCCGTCGATAGCTTACGACACGCTCAATAACTGTACATTATACGGTATGGGGTGTCCTATACTATTCATGCAGCTGTTGTTGGGATGTCTGGGAACTGTATGAGTCCATCACAACACCATTTCAAACTGAAATATAAGCGCCGCAGGCAATTTTTTGAGGATCATGGGAAATAAAACACATGAAAATATGCCTTTTTACCTTAAAAAGGTCAGAAAATAACGAAAAAAGTGGAAAAAATTATTAAAATAAGTGGACTTAATTTTTAAAATTTTAAAATAAAAAAAGTGGCCAAACTCTTTTATAAAAAAATTTTTTTTGCAAAAAAATTTTTACTTTTTTTTAAATCCAACCCTGACCCCAACACGAGCCCGATTTCTGAGATGACAGATTAGTGAAACATTCATACGTGGCTGCTGATTTCGGAAATGTTATTCGTTGTAGAGTAACGAGGATATTCTCTTTCTGTTCGTATCGTAAGCACGCCACCTCCGAAATCGGGCTCGTGTTGACGCAGTTTACCTTTAGATAGATTACGGTAAAGCAAAAGCTACTGTATTTGGTCCGGTCCAAACAAGTGAATAGAGTTGGAACATTTTATGTTGAACTTTTGAAAAATATAAATGTGCATATGCATCTCTTAACCATTTTTTTACGGCGAAGGCTTTTGACACCGGTCTCGATTTGATCCGGAAAAGTTTCCTAATTTGCACCCAGGGGAGCTAATCCTTCCGTGAACCGGTTCTTTAGAAAATATTTCATATGCTCGTAGGTACTCGATCGCAAAAAGTATTGTCCAAGGTATTGATACCTGTATATGTTTATGCGTTTTGCTAACCCCAATCACACCACCACCCGCACATGCATATAATTGTAAGATCCCATAAGATCTACTCATAGACTTCAAACTTGATTACACCTACGGCATATGGACAATATTTTCGTTCATACAGCTTCAGGGTAAGGGCGAGACGAAGACCTACACGCTCGTGAACAAAGCCGGCCGACCGCGGTACATGACTAATCCACTAATCGACACTTCGAAGACCGTTGAAGGAGAAGCGCCGGTCGTTAGTTACACCGGGCGGGGGTCATTTTCTAAACTTTTCGCATTTGCTGACGTGCGGAGGCGGAGTTTTTGATATTGCTGCTTGGATCGTATTTCGGTAATGACGCAACGCACGACTGTATTTTTTTATCTGGGCACTCGGACATTTTTTCTTCCTTTCCACTATCTTATAACTGAGATGAGATACTGTATGTTCGCATTGTCAAGCCGCAGAGGGCCCCGAATTTCGGAACTTCGGCGTTCCGTAACTCGTTCCTTGAAGTTCGGGTGCAGTAATCAGGTGCGCCATTCCGAGATCATGGCCACAAGGGCTGCTTTTTGTGACCATCTTGTATTGGAGTGAGACTACCCTTTTAAGGCACACTAGTGGTGGTGTAATTACGGCTGGTGTTAGCGTTAGCCGGCTGCCGCCCAACTTCATTCGAGCCCAGTTTCGCTCTGAATTTTTTATCCAAATACGTCCTTATGTGTCCCAACCGAAGGGTGCGACTTTTTCCACCCTGATATTCAGGATCAAGTGGCTGACGATGAGGATGTACCATACACGCCGATGGACGACGATGGTCGGAGCACCAACGCCAGTCGCATGTCGTTCAGGTATACAGTGGAGGATTACGGTAGTGCGTTACCGTAGTCGATTATGGTGCATTGTGCATACTAGTGGTGGCTGACAGTTGGGCTGGCGGGACTGGCAGACGGCTGTTGGGTACAGTGACAACCCCTAATTCGCAGTGACCAGAACATGTAGCTTTAAAAGATTCGTTATAAATAGGATTTCACCGCAAAGGGTACCAGCAATGAAAGTATGAGCTATAGTGGGTTGTGCAGGTTGCTTGTGGTTGTGCTGCACTTGCACAAAGTATGTCGTAATCAGAGATCGTGGTGCTTGTGGCACGCACGGTTGACTCCGATTAGCCGGTCCACGACTGAAGTCATCGTGATTGATCTTCGTTACCTAAGTATATCACAGACCGCTGATTGATTACGGTAGTTGCACAGTATATGTGATGTACAGTAGTTGTTTGTGATGTTTCAGTGCAGCCTCTGGATCGCAAGCGCACTCGCGTATGTCGGACGCGTCACGGATGTCGCAAAAAAGCGGATTCGAAAAGGACAACGACCCGTTCGGGTTAAAGAGCACACCCCTGGAAAATCAGGTTCATGTATGCTTTTTATTTGTTTCTCTTGTTTGACCAGTGTAAAACAAACGTGTGTACCATTCTTGTTGACCGGTGTGGGCGGGTGTCCGATCGGGTTTGATCACGTGACCTTTCCACATTCAACCAAAATATAGACATCGGACCGGAACCGAATTTTTACGCTGGTCAAAATTCTCGAAATATTTTCTTTGGAAGAAAAAGTCACACGTGACCATAACCGTCCACAGGCACCGGTGATCGACAGCTCGTTGATGCCCGACATCGGCGCCGGATCGAACCTCGAAGCGTTGATTGCGTGGGCGAAAAAGGATCAGACGTCGAAACAGGTATACATACTGTACATGCATATATGGTCACTTTATTTGTAGCGCTATCGTTTTATGTACAACATTACTGTAAGAGTGTATGTATATACACATGTTGGATTTAGCCCACTATCTGGGCAGAGCAGATTGGGTGCGGAAAGGTCAGTGCGCAGCGCACTGCGCATCACTCAATTAGACACGCGTAGTTATTATGTTTATACACACGCGTTATGTTTATGCATTAGGCAGCTTGTGAAATGTTTATTTAATGGACCACAATTCCAGTAATCGTGATAAATCAGGATTTTCACATGTACACACAGGAAGCGCGCGAGAAGCAAGTGAAGAAGGATAAGAAGAAACGTCGAAAGGACAAAGGAGGTGAAGAAAAAGAAGAGGCGATTCCTGAAGAGGCCGAAGAGCCACCACCGGCCGTCAATGGTGTCGCGACTGAAGAGGAGAAAAAAGGAGCCGAAACCGGGAAGCAGACGCTGTCTCGGCCGGGCACCGGTCGTTCGTCGCGTAACGCGGCAAACAAAGCGGACAAGTCCGGATCTCGGCCGGGTTCGCGCTCGCGCAAATCGGCGAAACAACAAGCCGCCGAATCGAGACCAGGTAGTAGGCTGCTGATAACGGACACGCAGGAGACCCTGTTGAGCAAAGGTGTCGGACCGCGACCACCGACACCCAAAAGTAAGAGGGATCAATCAAAGTCAGGAGGGTCTAGTCAGATTCAGGGGCAGGGGTCGCGTCATCACGGACGCCGTAGTCCGGCGAGGTTGATGCCGGTGAATTCGGTGGAGGACAAGCGCGCCCGGCATCCGTTGGCTTCGATGGGGGATAGTCAGGGGTCGGGCTCACTTAAACAGGCCGTCAACAAGGATGCTGAATTAAGCGACATCCTGCAGAGTCAACGACTAGCAAACGATCGCGCAGTCGGCAGTCGGAGCGGACGAAAGAAGTCGTTGGTAAAGGCGCCGGAGGCCCTGCCGCCGATCAAGGCGACGATGACGGCACGTGACCCTTCATTGCAAGTGCTCGCATGCACCCGGCGTGGCGATTGTCAATGTGCGAAACTGAACGATAATGCGCTCGACAAGACCACAGCGTGTTTGTTGATGTAATGTGTGCATATATTGTGGCGAACAGAGCTTCTGTTCTTTGTAACACGCACTTTACTTCACGCAGTGCACGCACACGCACACTGATCATGAGTATACTGGATGAACTCGTGCGAAGGCTTGGTCGTCATCTTGGCTAGGCCTTAATTTGGGCCTACACCTATGCATACTATGGCTTAGGCTTTGGCTTGGGCCTAAGCCTCAGCCAATGGGTGATATTTTCGAAACGGTGTAAAGGTCGGTGGAAAGCTCGGTCGACAGCTCAGTGTGATAGACCTCGGTGTAAACTTGAAACATTCCACGTTAATAACAGGCAATGTTTCACGTTTACACCGAGCTACGCCGACCGAGCTTTCGACCGAACTTTACACCGACCTTTACGCCCAACTGACCTTTACACCGTTTCGAAAATTCCACCCAATCTATTGTGCCTGTGCGAGCTCATCACGCACCTTGCGAGGACTTTTGGCAAACTTGAACGGTCTTACTCATGTCCCTTAAAAGAACGGAAGCTCCGCCATTCATGCACTAACAAGATTTCACGCATATTTTTTAACAACCAGTTTACACTAGGATTAAAGTGCCCTCGGGCAGCTGTATCTTGTTAAGCTACAAAGCGGATAAACAAGGTTGATCAGTTGCATAAAATCCCCTAAACTTCTGATGCTACAAAGGGGATAAACAAGTAAATTACTGTTTTTCTGATGCTATAATGGGTTGAAACTAGAGTGACCAGATTAGATGCAGCAAGAACTTCAAGATACAGGCGCCGCGGGCGGGGCGGGAGGCTAGACAATCTTTTCGACCTGACACTGTCCGCTAAACATACAAGGACACGCCGTCAGTTTTAGCTAAATCCCGGCATCTCAGTCCCGACCAACTCAGTCCTCCATTTCGGTCGCGATCGAGCCAATTCCAAGACAAGACGGGTTCGACATCATATCTATGTTTCATCTCAGCGCATCTCATCTCGGTACATCTCAGACCCCACCCTTTCAATCATTTCACAAGCCTACATTACAATTACTACATCACAAACTCGGCAAACCAACGAAGGAGCTCTAAGACCGACTCAGTAACTGCACTCTCCGACACTGCAAGACCCCACAGCGCTAGTGCACAATACTTCAGCGAGCGCGAAAACAGACCTGTACACGGTCGCAGGTTTAAGGGCCCTGAGACCCCAAAAAGCAATGACAAAAGTTCGGCAAAATTAGTCACAAAGATTTCAAAGTAAGACTGACGGCATGTCCTTGCGGTAGTTGCAACATGTTTATTGGACAGTGTCAGGTCGAAAAGATTGTCTAGCCTCCCGCCCCGCCCGCGGCGCCTGTATCTTGAAGTTCTTGCTGCATCTAATCTGGTCACTCTAGTTTCAACCCATTATAGCATCAGAAAAACAGTAATTTACTTGTTTATCCCCTTTGTAGCATCAGAAGTTTAGGGGATTTTATGCAACTGATCAACCTTGTTTATCCGCTTTGTAGCTTAACAAGATACAGCTGCCCGAGGGCACTTTAATCCTAGTTTTAGCCCTTTTTATTGCCGCAGGCATCTCGGTGCACTAGAAAACTACGCTTACTTCACTTTCAGTTCCGCCTCACCACCCATCCCAGAAACATCAAACATATATATCAGTGCAATATAATCATCAGCTCCTTTGTCTTCTTCTTCACGTATTTCAGTCACGTTTGAAACCCATAGACTTCTTGCAATTCTTGTAACCCAAAAAACTGAAAACGACTACCAAAATAGACATACTGGTACTATAAGACATGTAACCTGCAGCGACAGCCGCCAAAGAATCCTGATCTTCTTTTTCTTTACATTGCGCAACAACGTTAGCTTTCGCTCGCACTCTACAAAAAGCTTATTCCGCTTAGTGCTCCGAAACAAAATGATGCTAAAATCCTAACTCAATTTTCGGTTACTCACCAGTAACCGAAATTGAATGGTGCTAAAATTCAAATGGCCATTTTCGGTCACTCACCAGTAACCGAAGCATGAATAGTGCTAAAATTGAAATTGCCATATTTGGTCATTCAACATATTAGCGTTAAGCAACGATATGCAAATCCGCAGGCTAAATTACATGCACGGAAAATTTTAATTTTTAAAGATTTTTGCACATAGAAGGAAACTTATATTGTTATCACCCTTGCAGGCCCGCACGGACATCATTAACCTTTCAACGTCAACAAACAGGAATATCAATCTTTCAAATTATTTATGCACATGAATGCCTGAATAGATTGAGTTGATCACAAACATATGTAATTGCACAGCAATATACATCATTGTAATCATGGAAAAATGAAACCGTGAATGACGGGTGGTAAAAAGATCACAAATTCACAAGTGGTCCATAAACAAAAATTGTTCCTTTCGAGTAACAATCAGGCTGTGCAACAGCAATGGAAGACCCATAAAAGTTTTCAACTTTATATATTTTCGAATCGTCAGCCATAAGCCATCCCATCCATTCTTCATTGTAATAGTACGACCAATAATGCCTCTTCGCGTAGTCACAAATCTAATAAACATTCAATTTCAAACATGACGCATATTTTTTCATATAAGAACTGAGTAAAAATAAGAAAAAAACCTGCACAGCTCGCAGTTCATATTTTCGCGAATTAGGCAACACCAGCCTCTTCGGAACGTCAACCTTGGTCGTGTTCATTCCAACCATTTGCCCATCATTGTTGAACTTGGATCTGCATACATTCATATACCGGTTGTACTGCTCATAAATAATCCAGACCACCGCTACATCGATTGATCATTTTATAAAAAAAGCAACCCATGCCATGTCAAACCTCGATAGAAATATCATGAGTTGTGTTGGAGGTTCGAGAATGGAGATGGAATCAACCAGAGCTTCTTTGCAACCTGATGGACAACGACACACTGCATCGGCTGGTCTCACTCGATGCAAGCCCTGATTCCAGAGCAGAGTCTGAAATGATGACAATATTCCATCGACTACAAAAACATAGTACGCTCATACCTACTTATGGACTAACCGCTAAATCTGTTTCTTCGTCAGGCACACTAAGCTCAAATTCGGCATCGATTCGTTTTTTGTTTCGCTCACTGATGTGTCCACACGTATCACATTTCACTTCATTGAGCACTTTCATCTGTAATAGCACAATATTTCATTTATGCCCATTCAACTGAGAAAACGAACACGCTGTCACAAAAGTAATAACTGACCGAATGAAACGTGAAATCATGCGATCGAAACCTATCTATCAAGAATAGTTTCATGGCGGCGAACCAAAATTCATCGGATGCATGCTGCCCTTTGCCTTTGAAGAATTCAAACTTCAATCCGATGAGGCGCTGAAACTATCAAAGTTAAACTTTGAGCCCGGGACATATTGTTACGTAGCAGGGCATATTGTTACGTACTCTGTCTGACAGCCAATATCACGCACAATTTATTCTCTTGGTACAGGGATTCTTTTTCCAACGATGTATAACGCTATGCCCTGCTACGCTTCCTACGGTCATGTCCAGAGTGTGATTGAATGGTGCCAAAACTGTCTCACTATTTCAGTCACTCACAAGTTACCGAAGTGTGATTGAATGGTGCCAAAACTGTCTCACTATTTCAGTCACTCACAAGTTACCGAAGTGTGATTGAGTGCTGCCAAAACTATATCTCACTGTTCGGTTACCCACAAGTGACCGAAGTGTGATTTTGTGGTGCCAAAACTATATCTCACCGTTCGGTTACTCACAAGTTACCGAAGTGTGATTTTGTGGTGCCAAAACTATATCTCACTGTTCGGTTACTCACAAGCGACCGAAGTGTGATTAAGTGGTCCCAAAACTGTCTCACTGTTTCAGTCACTCACAAGTTACCGAAGTGTGATTGAGTGGTGCCAAAACTGTCTCACTGTTTCAGTCACTCACAAGTTACCGAAGTGTGATTGAGTGGTGCCAAAACCGTATCTCACTGTTTCAGTCACTCACAAGTAACCGAAGGGTGATTGAGTGGTGCCAAAACTGTATTTCACTGTTCAGTCACTCACAAGTGACTTACGGTCATGTCCAGAGCCTTTCATTTTTGTCAACTTTGGCACAAAATCAGCAATGAGAGCAAACACCAGACACCAACGTTTAGCTCCAGCAATTGTGACGTATCAACCCGGTCCGACGGTGCCCCGATGCGCCAACAGTGCACCAGTATTCGATCAATCAACAACGCCAGTTCGACATCGTGAACCCTACAACAATTACCCAAACACAAATTTAGATTTAAATTTGAAGCACAAACAAAATCCATGCGAAAAAGGAAACCAACTGAAAAGTGTCAGGCCACGGCGGCAGCTCATGGTCGCCCACAATGAATCCCGCACACACCGCCAAACATTGCATCAGCGAATTGACATAACAACTGTTGCCAATGTTTGGGAGGCCGCACATTTTGTCGTCACGACTTGGAACGACGGCGCTAAGATAAGCATCATCAACGAAACAACCTCCTGTTGTACAGACAGCCTGAGCGTACCATTTTTAAATAAAAAATAGTACCATTTATTTGGATCGTAGTCATCATCTATCAGATCTAGATCCGCCGTTTTGTACGTGTCACGACACATTTGTTCATACGCCGGCCCGCAGTCGTCATACGCATCGCCATCCTAATAAACAATAAGGGTTTATTTTTTTAAATAGATCTGCGACGCTGAAAATCTTTACAACTAACGCTACGGCACGAAGGCGATCGCAGCCGATTAGCACTGTTCGCAGGGCCGTTTTTCGGCCTTCTGCGACTAGTCTGAAAACAAACAAATTTGATCCCAGCTGTTAATTAGGCAAGTAAGCATAATCCGTCACGAACGATCGTAGGATTTTCGTCAAACAGCGGTAGCGGCGGGTCATGCATTGCCCTTAGTCTGTTGTACTCGACCAAGGTCCGTTTGTGCACAGTTATTCGATCAGGTCTCAGTCCCAACAAATAGACGCCCTCGATTGATCGAACACGCGAGAGAGCCACATAAGCCATGCCGTCACCGAACATGGAATTGTCGGCGCAGATAACGGCAGCATCGACAGAGATACCTGTTAAAATTCTTTTTACATTTTTTCAGGTAAAAAAATGTGAACGATAATTTCGACGCTTGCAACTCATTTTCCAATTTGGATTGCGGATTCCAGGCACAGTTTAAAACAAAAAAACCCCTGACACCAACAATAACCTACCCTGGCTTTTGTGAATTGTCATTGCTGCAGCTTCAACTATAGGAAACTGCGTTCGACTGACAAACAGCCCTCCAGTGAGTTCATAGTTGGAACTCACTCGGCAACAGTCGTACAACGTAGACAAGCCGTCAAGTTTGATTCGAATGGTGTCAACTGTGTCACCGTCAGCCAAAATCTCAACGACAGTGCCCAGAGACCCGTTCACGAATCCTGTTTGTAAGAAACCATTGATGAAATAAAAGCCAATAATAAAAAGCATTGGATAACGAAAAGCCAAACTGCAAATACGTTAGTTACCAACCTTTTGCTACGTCGATGTTGCGACGAATCATGACGCGTGAGCCGACCATGATGTTCAAAACGAGCACCAACCCACCTCGGTTGCTTGGACACTCGCCCGAAATCTTGCCCTTCGTCTTTTGGCCATATTTCTTTCGAAACGTTTTGCGCTCCGACGCCTTGCCGAGCTTGACGAGCGCGGCTTTTGCCTTCTGCAAATGTCAAGTACCCGAAGTGTACGCGGAACTAAGATTCCAACAACACTTTTCGGTTACTCATGAGTAACCGAAGCCTGAATGATGCTACAAGTCGAACACGTCTTCTGGTTACTCGCCAATAACCGAAATGTAAGTGGTGCTAAACCCCAAAACTACATTTTTTCGGTAAATGACTACTAGCCACAGTGTGAGTGGTGCTAAAACTCTAACTATACGTAGTAGCCCCTATTCCTTCAAGATAAACAGCTCAATTTCTGAATAAACAAACCCGACTAAGGCCAACGTCGTCGCAAACGATCCGAAACACTCGACGATCAGGATACTTCATTTTCATTTTGTCAAATACCATTGCATTCAGGTCATCAGTCATCGCCACTGTCGCCATCAGCCCAACGATATTGGTGCCAGACTCCAGTAACCTGAAACAAACAACCCACAATCAAATAAGCAAATTAAGCGAACAAGGTACAAAGTCACATAAATATCTGTCCCGATGCAGATTAACCCACTTGTCAGCTCCAATTGCGAGCATCTCCTTGACATCAGTTGAATCAGAAATAACTCTGGCTTCCAGTGATCGTATGTCGGAGTCAAGAATCTCACCGCACCGAATTCGGTTGAGCGTTTCTGACCATTCGCCCCCGCCCTGGCGCATGTTCTGACGTAGCTCAGAGTAATCGAAGACGCCTGCGAAAAAACAAAAACAGCCGTCTCTCTAACCGAACAACCGACACCACAGTCAAGAAATTTATTACGCATTCACTGAAAAAAACATCTAGCAAAAACACATTCAACGAACCCAAGAAAGAAAAATCAACGTACCACTCCAGAGCTCCAATCGCATGGTGACCACGTTACCAAAGTTCTTGCGCATCATGTACGCCGTCATTGGCTCATACACACAGCCCACGGGCGGTGGATTATCGGAGACACCCACTGGCGGGAGTTGCAGTAAGTCTCCGAAAACCATTATGTTTCGGCCGCCGAACAAGTATCGATCGTCAGCAGCGTCAGCACGCAGCGTGAACACATCGAATAGACATTCGTGGATTCGCCGCAACATCGCATTGGACACCATGCTTATTTCGTCTAAAAAAGCGAACAATATTCAGGCAGTAAACCAGACCAAGCAATCACAATCAGATGAACATCACTAACCAATTATGAACAGCTTTATCCCACTCCACAACAAACGCAGCTCAGTACGCATCTCTGACGTGTAACGACGGTGCACCACCTCGCCGCGCGACACACGCAGATGGAAAAATCTGCAAGGAAACGCAAATTTAGCACACCCAAAATAGAACAGATAAAAATATAGTAATGTAACCTGTGCAGCGTTTGTCCACCGATGCCCCACGCAGAAATACCCGTCGGCCCAAGAGTCACAACCGCGGGTTTGTCTGAGACTTTGTATTTTCGCTCGATCATGCAACACAAGGCGGCGATAAGGTGACTTTTACCTGAAAAGGTTTACAGTTAACTCAACACAGTGGATGATCCAGTTTTTCACCAACAGCATCAGATTTTGTTCACTATCTAGACAGGGATCCCAGTACATACTATGAATGATACAAAAATTCTGCTAGTTACCCATTTTTCCCGTAATTTATCAACTCAAAACAGTTCTCTTAAACCGCTCTAACCTGTGCCACCAACACCACTGACAAACTTCCTCAACACCGGCGCAGATTGTGGGTGTCCGGTTTGATCATCAAGCCGCCGCTCCACTTCATCGAAGATCACTCGTTGTTCGGCATTCAGCGAGCTGATGACCTTGTCAGCCTCGTCAACACTCATGTTGGGACCGACTGGCGTGAAAGCCTAAAAATATGACCATGGTCTACATACCAACTCATAAACACTGTCGTTTCCAATAATTTCATTTCAATAACCTTTCACGTTAAATTGAACAAAAAATACCTCATCGTCAAGCGGCAATTCGGATACCGCGTCCATGTACTCTTTTATGGAACGATCAGATCGATTGATTTTCTCCACCAACTTTTCACCCCGTTCCACATTGCGCCTCATTTCTTCGTATTCCCTGAATACGGAACTTTGACGCATTTCCTCAACCTTGGCTGCGAATGACTGGGCATACGTCGGATAGTCTCCTGAAATACAAAAATATATATCCGTGAAAAATAAATAAACAATGCCAATCATCACCGTAAATTTAAACAACGAAATACATTCGTTGGTTAAATTTAGTTTTCTACAGTTTTAACGACGGCTCAGTTACTGACAAGTAGCCGGAGCATGATGAGAGTGGTGTCAAAGCTATTTTTCACTGTTCAGTTACTCACAAGTGACCAAAGCGTGATGAGAGTGGCGCCAAAGCTACATTTCACTGTTCAGTTACTCACAAGTTGTGTTGTAGTGTTTTTTTAAGGTTGTGGTATTTGTTGTTTGTGAAAAGTGTATTGAGGGGTGGAAGTGATCTACTGTTAGTTTTTATAAGTGAGCGAAGTGTGTTGTGAATGGTTCCAAATCTATATCTCACTGTTCAGTTACTCACAAGTGACCGAAAGTGTGATTGCTGATGATGTGCCAACTGTTCAGTTGTCGGTAGACAGCAGTGAGGGGAACTAGTCTCCGGTTCAGTTACTCACAAGTGACCGAACTGTGATGTGAGCGGTGCCAAACCTATATCGCACTCTTCAGTTACTCACAAGTAACCGAAGTGTCATGTGAATGGTACCAAAACTATATCTCACGGTTCGGTTACTCACAAGTGACCGAAGTGTCATGTGAGTGGTGCCAAAACTAGATCTCACGGTTCAGTTACTCACAAGTGACCGAAGTGTGATTGGATGGTGCCAAAACTGTATCTAACTGTTCAGTCACTCACAAGTGACCGAAGTGTCATGTGAGTGGTACCAAAACTATATCTAACTGTTCAGTCACTCACAACTGACCAAACTGTAATTGAGTGGTGCCAAAACTGTATCTGACAGTTCAGTTACTCACAAGTGACCGACCACCAACACATATAACACACCTTTCAGTTCGCGTTCCTCAAGGCGATACGGATAATACAACATCAGTAAGCCGTGAAAAAATCGCTCTGCATTGTCACCGGTTGCTGTGAAATGAGGCGTTTTGATGATGGCTGGCTTACGCCTTGGTCGCACACCGACAACAATTTCGCCATCGCCAGTGATTTTTTTCCTGAAACATAAAGCTCAACATGAACCTCAATTTTACAACAATGATTTATCATTGCTTTTACCAACATTTTCATTGCATGATCACTATCTGCTTTTCGTTTCTTGATGTCAAAGTCCCTCACAAATTCGAACAACGACATCCGATTGAACATTTGTGTCCGTGGTCGACACTTGTAGTAGTCGTCCTGATAATAGTAGTAGTACGGTCAGTTTATCCATCATTGTTTTTTTATAGCAATACACTTCAGACTTACAACGATGTTTTGATACACCATTTCCCGGATATCACGTGGTTGTTCTTCCTCACCACGCAGCTGATTCAGTTTCTTCACACGTTTCGCTCGACAATCAGCAAAATTGGTGTTGACATAACGGATAGTTTCTGAGGTCTCGTACGACTGAAAGACATCACTCATCAGCTAACACCATCGACCAAAAACATGTCATCATCAAAAATATAACGATTGATAATACTGTTAAACCCACCCGAAATCCCTGACGCCACCATGCGATTTCAGGCGCACAGACTACTCGGCGACGCAACGCTGCCAAGCCGTACTGATACAGCCGACGTCGCAATGGGGCATTTTTGTCAATCACGTCCGTAAATATAGAATCCATCAAGGACGAATTCTCCGCCTTTGTTGCGTACTTGACGATGTACCTAAACACAACATCACCAGCTTTTGCACCGCAGGTAAGCCAACAATAATACCCACGTACCTGACGACCGCCAAAGTCACGTCTCCGACGTACTGGATGTCCATGTTAGCTCTAGTCATGAGCAGTAACGCCGGGTTGTACGCGTTGACGAATTCTTCACCTGTAGACGTAACTAAGCATATTTATGACATTCACTGCTAATTAACAACAATCGTTCCTGCTAACCACGTGCGCGTGCAATTTCGACAACATTGCCACGACGGCCCTTGCTGTCTCGACCCAGTGCCTTTTCAGTGCTGTTCGCAATCGTCCTCGAACACACGTTCCTCGGATATTTGTATCGACAAGCCGCCGGCTGACCTTGCACACGCACACGTAGACAACTTTGCCCACACGTGTGAACCTACGTTTCAAGGTAATAAACTATGTTGATTCAGAGCAAATTGGTCTCTACTATGGCAAATTAAATTTGGTTGCAATCTCATCTGTCATATTCGATTTTACCTTCCATTTATCAAATCAAAAAAACCGGACCTGGTTTCTCTTGACCAGTTCATGCAACTCAGGATTTTCGGTGGCGGACGGCATCTCGCATGTGATGTACTTGTTAACGAAGGCCTCAATCGTGGCGTTATCATCAACACCGACACGCGGGGCATCCTCGACCCACAACAACATGTGCAAGTGAGGAGCTCCCCTAGAAGATATAAGTACATCATGTTATCACCCATTCCACCAACTCGGTAACCCGTTCCAGTAACTCAACACAGTGAAAAGATTTTGAAGGTTCAATCACACAAGTCCAACACACACACTCACCTGTGCTGGCTCTCCATTCGGACAAACCAATGCGTGACATTGCCCAAAACACCTCGCCTGTTTCTCGTGAACAGCACTTTTTTGATTGCACTGAACCGACGATTGAATTGGTCAGCAACAGCAACTGGACACAAATTGCAAGCGTTGCCGAGACCGATCTTCTCTGTGTCAATGTCCCAATCCATCGCCTCCACCGCCTCCCGCATGTCCGGCCAACGATATTCTGAAGAATTATAAGAACTAAAAGCATGTCACAATATTATAACAATGGTAGTACCTCACCGGCACAACTCAGTGTCACGAAAAATGCTGGTGGCCCCAGCTGTCGGCACATCGCAAGCACATTGGTGTACACCCTGTTCCAATAGTACTCGGAACATCGGACGTTGCCACAAACGTTGTTCAAACGCTTCACCATTGCATCCTCGTTCCTTTCCAACCTCAAAAAACGAGAGTCACAGAAAAACAACAAACCAACTGAAAAATTTAAAATTTTGAAAATAATT
>JASAMV010001474.1:0-14928 GCA_030248065.1 Rhynchonema sp. JSB1_4 | reverse complement strand
CAATGATGGTTAAAGTTGAACAAGTTGATCACAACTTCTGTGGTGATGTTTCAAGCATTGGATACATTCAATCTCCATGGACAAATTCAAACGTTCAGGCTTTACACAATTTATTTTGCTTTCATCCAAACACAACAAAGGTACATCCGCCGGCACAACAAAAAGTTGATATGTAGTCGGCAGAAAAATGTGCTCGATTCGCTCATATAGAGGTACCATACAGATTCACAGTTGCGAAAAGTGTGAAAAATCATATCACAAGAAGACAGCTCACACACAAATTCTGTATAATTTTCGTATAGTTGGCATATTTCAGTATAGTTTTATAAATTAGAAATGCAAGCCTCCTCCCAAATGTCTCACGCGCTGTCACCAGCCAGACACGTCTCGTAGATGTAATCGCCAATTCGACGTTGCAGTCGTTTGCTGAAGCTCGTCACGCGTCTCACGCGTCGTGCAAGCGAGTTCAGATGCCGCGGAAAGGCCACGCCGGGACAAAGTTTCTGTATTTTCAAAAGGGAACGTTTTCTAGTCATGAGGTTTTTCAACACGCGGCGACGGAAAGTCACCGTTTCAATCATTCTGTTGTTCGCGCACTGACGGTGCCCTGGAGCACCGCCGGTCTGTGAAAATCAGACGAAACAGGCAACCGAAACCACATTTCACATTTTGTGATTGATTCGGTGCGAAACATCCGCTGACGTACGAGCCTAGTGTATATACTGTGTAGCTACAGTATGGTCAGCCATTCATGTATGAATATAACACCGTTATCGGAGCCCTATGACCATCCGATCCGATGACAGACTGCGGTACTCTTGATGCAGTGCCTGAATCAAATGATGAGTTCACAAAGATTAGCAACTGGAGCTTGGAGCTACATCACACGAATCAACTAAAGAAGGGTACTGCACGTTGCACGCTGGTGGTAGGTAACCTTGGCAAAGGCCTCGCTGAAGTCGTTACAATTCGCGGCCAGCAGATTGTAACCACCATATTTCTCCAGAAAGTACTGTTCAACTTGATCACCAATTTCCTTGATCTCATTGAAGGACAGCTGGGTGGAACACAACGTTTCAACTTTTCTGCAAAAATGTTGCAGAATGACAGTAACATGGAACAAAAATAGAAATCTTCAATTATACAAACTCACTGGAAGTCGTACACCTTGTCCATTTCGCCAACTTGATCTCTTATCATACCGTTCTTACCATACGCCACTTCTGTGCAACAAAATGGTGAAAAAAGGTTGGTTAAACAAAAAAGTAGCAAGAATTGTAAAAACGATACTTTTCAGCACAAACCAACACCATAGACCTCAATCGCAGTGTGGTAGATGTCGTGCCAACATTTTCTGCGCATCTCGCGCAGCCGGTAGATACGCAGGTTCACGTCCGAACCACCAACACCGTTGTGCAATGGTTCAGGCTCGGGTCGGGTAGAAGTGACTTGCGTTGCACTTTCAGCACTTTCGTCGGCACTTTCATCGGCCATTGAATCTGGGTCGAATGGCTCCATGAGAGACGATCCGCCCTCAACCAACAGAATGACCAACAGCAGAGTGAATGGAAAGCAACGGTTGGTCATGGTGATTAAAGTTATAGTGTTGAGAAGAGAAAGTGCTTGCAGAGGCCTTGACTGATTTGATTTGATTGGGTGTTGTGAACTGTGAAGTACCACACGATGCGTTTGTTCTATTTCTCTGCAACGTCACCCCTGCAGCTATACATGTCCCATAGGCACATGAGTCGTGACCGTTTCAACCCAAACAGTGGTGATCGCTCATCAATGTTTTGCCAGTTATCGTCTGTCATGAAGGACCCCATGGAAGGATTTATTCTGCCTGCGTTGTAACACACGACATAATTTCCTCCAACGCATACGCACATGTAAAAAGTGAATTCTCGGAAATATTTTATATGTGCAAGTATGAAACGTTGACACCGTTAACAAAACACGGACAATTCATTTACCAGGGCATACAAAACCATATCACAGCAAGACGGGTCCATCCACAATATTTCTCCTGAAGCCTACAGCGTTTCGGACGGAGAAAATTGCAGCCAACAAGTGTAAATGAGTCTCCCCAAGTTTCGTGACGCAGACGAGGACAGTTTCTCTCGCCAGTGACGTGCCAAAGAATTCACCTCTTCAGGAAAGTCAATGCCGGGGCAAAGTATCTGCCAATAATCATTAAGTCATGTTTTGGTTGGACTTTCAGATGTAACGTAGGTACAATCTATAAAACAGTCCCAATGTTGGCTTTGAGATCCGGTGCATCAATGAGCATCAAGACCAAACTCGAAAAGTAACAAAGGACAAAGGGCACAGTCATTATTGATTATAAGATGCAAACCTTGTCGACCGATTTACCACATAGATTCGAACCCAGATCAGAGTTCTTCGTCAAGGTAGTACCTAAAGCGAGAGAATTGGCACTCGCAAAAACACACAATATTGAGTCCGAGTCATTTGAGTCTTGCGCGGGCCCATTACCTCAAAAGCCAGTTTTGCCATAAGTTGCCAGAATCGTTTTGAACCCAAAAGGTTGAGGTTGATTGTCACCTCATTGTACCGTATACCTCTGAAAACGCCTGTGTAAAATCATGGCAGTTCTGTCCCAACGGGCAGTAGCCACCATTAACGTCATTCATGTTCCAAGCCCAGACCGATCTCCGTGATTTCGTTGAATGACAATGGCGTGTGACACAGACGTCTCGTTGAACTGCGCAATAAAATGCGTAAAATAAATAAATAAATGTTTGTTTCTGGATTTTTAGCTGAATAAGTGTTCTTGTTCCACGTCATTATAACCTGAACTCGTACACATGGTTCACGGCGCCAACCACGTTTCGCGTTATGCCCCGTTTCGCACGTCCAAAATGCCATTCTGTGAACATGACCAATTTATAACTACCAGAAACGACCTAATAAACAAGTTCTTCAGACCATTAGAGACGACAAAGCACAAGTGCAAAACCAACGCACCAACACCGTACGCCTCAATCGAACTGTGGCAGATGCGTTTTCCTTGTAGGTACAGTATCTGCCGGAACCAACTGTTGAGAAAGTCGCAGCGTGACATTTGTGCCACCAAGACCGTTGTGAGTTGGCTCCAGGTCGGAGTTGGATGCGGCCAGAAGTCTTCGGGCTTCATCCACTTCCGCTTCGGCTTGCTCAAGTACGGCTTCAAAGTCTGGTTTGGGAAATTGGTGTTCCATTTCAACGCTGTTGGCCACATTTGAATCAGAATTGAGTCCAAATTTGGGACTTTTGTCTTCAATTTGTGCAGTTGCAACGACATTTTTGTCATCCAATAGTTCAGTTTTCGGAAGGCGAGACAGCGTTGGACCACATGAAGCAGGCTCGATCAGCAGAATGACCAACAGCAGAGAAAAAATTGACAGAAGTGGTTGCACATGGTGAAGAAGCTTTGTTATTCTCGCAACAGATGGTATAAGAAGACAGCGGCGTGCAGAACCACAACACGATGTAAAAATATGGTGCGCGCGCCAGCTTTTCGCTCTTTTGGCTTGTTCACGCAGACATCCGATGCAAATGGTTGTCGTCACCGTCAGTGCGGGTTTTAGTTGTAGAAAAATTTGAAATTTGCAGCGGTGTGGTGAGAACCTCAATATGGTGAATTCTCATTAAATGAACGAATTTTTGGTCTCCGATCTGCCGTTAACCTCGTAGTAACTGCTCTGTATAGTGAACGTTCTATACAATGTACAAAAATGCTTGTAAGTGGCTCGCTGCCCTCGGCATGCACAGATGTGACGAAACTCAGTTTATGAGTTTGCACGCAGTGATGTTACAGCCCAGCAATAACATCTGCTCATGGGGCTGTTCGGAGGCAAATTTGCCAGAGGCGTTCGCACTGACGAGCCTTGGCGCCTCGGTCTGTCTGCGAAAGCAGGGCGAACCAGACCAACATTACTGCACTCAGTACACGGGACCGTGACCGGGACATCGATTCACTATAGAGTTGACTGCACGTATTCATGTACCGCAACAGATGTTACAAGCCAAGCATCTCATTTTAAAGTCTGGCTGGTTTGAGTTCCGTTTGGTTGCAACGTTGCAAGCTCGTTTTCAGATGGTCAATGCAATGGTCGGCGTGTTTATTCATTCCACAATAAAGTATGAAGAAACGCGTGTATGCGACGCATACAGATAAGGTTCACTGAGACAACCCACAGTGCGCAGCGCACGCATGCGACGAGCAACAGGTTGCCATAGAAACAACCGAGTTCGTGGAGGTATCGTTAACACTTCTGTTCTGACCATTTAAATTTCGTTTTAACCAACAATTCAAACCTTTTTAAACAGTCAGCATAAAAAACTTGAGGTTCGATCAGCAGCGTGCACAGATGCAGCGAACCAGGTCAGTGCCTAATCTGCTGCCACGTGGACCGCGATCGGACGCCAACAGTCAGAGTTCAACTCACAGGTGAGAAAGTGGAAAAAACACATTTTCCGGTGCGGATAGAGGTCCCTTGTGCCCAAAGTTGAGGCCTCGGTTTGTTAGAAGCCCAACAAACAATGTGTCAAGCGCGAAGTGTCTGATTTCAGGCCTGACCATTACCGGTTGTTCCAGTGCTCATTCGTGGTGGGTGGGTAAAAAACGTGGGCATTAAGGCAAACATGCAATAATTCAGGTCGACTGAACTGCCGGATTCAACTCGAAAACCAAAACGACGAATTCGACGGCGACGAAGTTCGATCGCAGAGAGACCCGACTCGCAAAGTACACAGAGTGAGTTCAGCGTTTAAAAACTTGAATTTAAATTAGAGGAAGCGTTCTTTAAAAAAGCGCAACTTTTCTTTAGTTTCGAACGTATCGAGTCGCGCAGATGGTCGTGTGAGCACTACACTGCCTCGGGCTCTGAATCGGAGCGCAAAGTTGCGTCACGAACACAACATCAAATTGCAGAATAGGGCCGATCCGACACCGACATCCAGCAGGCAGTCGAGTCGGGTCCGTTCCGTTGCACATTGTAAAACCTTATGTCCTTTTTGCAATCGTAGATGAAATTAATAGATGTTTCTGATCTATTCTCTCAAATTTTAGATTCACCGCCGACCCCAATCTTCAGGCAGACACCAATTGCCTGGCGCTGTAAACGCTGATCTTGACGCAAATGGTGCGATAGGGGTTGTTAATGCATAAATACACACATTAGAGAGGCACCTCACATTAAACGCATTGCTTGGTAACCCGATTCACCAATGAAAATGGTTTGAAACTCATTTTCGGCTTCTTCATCGAAAGCTATGGTAGTATACATATCCACACAGCATAAACAGTGAGAACTACACCCCAACTACAACTGATTCTGTTTTTCCCAAATCCTAAGGAGCTCCGGATACCGGTGCGTCGGCGGCGACGGCATCTTCTGTCCACACCACCAGCGTATACGATTTTCTCAATGGGGTCGTGCCAGAGAGACGTCTTTCTTCTGTGGAATCCGAGAAACCACACAATGGCGATCCTGCTTTCGACAATGAAGAACGACAACAACAGCCACAAGCAGCAGAGCACAGTGAAACATCAGACAGAGACCCATTGGACGCATTCTTTCGTCACGATATGGTTTGCAAAATTGACTTTTTCGTCAAACGAACTGGTCGTTTTGTCAAGAGATCTTGTAACCTTCCAGCCCAAACAGTCAGAGGAGAGAATAAATACCCACGAGAGAGTACCCACACCGAGCCAACGGGCAACCAAATGGTCGACGCTGTCACATCACATCAACACGAAGGATCACACAAAAGTCAAGGATAAAATGTTCGACTGCGAAACACAATTTTTGTACATAGTTGTCTCATAAAAGTATTCGTTGTTACTGCACTAAAGCTTTAGAACGAGCGGATCTGAGCATATGGAAAACGCTATACTTGAAAACGAGGACCTGTTCCAAAACAAGCGCGGTTCACTCGGACGGGATTTTGATCGACCGAAATCCGAATCGGTACTGATTCCGGAATCGATGCACGAAATCACTGAATTTGATGAAAGTGTCAACAAAGTCATTGATTACTTGGACAAGATCTCGTTGGCTTCGAATCAGCAGCAAAACGGCGCGATTGAAAGCAACATGGCCAATAAACAGCAGCTGGCGGTACTTTCAAACATCATAAAGCAGGTGAATCCTTGATTGTGCTTCAAAGATCAGTAGAAGATCAGTAGTTCAAAGATCCTTGAATCACATACTAATTGCATAAGTGCATGTTCAGCTGCTCAGTGAGAAACGATCGCTGTTGCAACTATCCCACAATATTGTCGATCGGATGAAACTGTTGTCAGAGAAATTAGCTGATTTCGATACGGCAGCAACGTTGGTGAAGACTTTGTGTTCGTTTTTGTACCAATCAAAATTATGAACTTGATTTCTGGCTGTAGCGAACGCACATCAGCGTCTCGAACTGTCGGAAACCATCGTCGACCTGAAAGTGGACATTCAAGTCACCCCAACGCCGGCACCGAAAGATCATTGGAGCAACCACGGTAAAGGCCACTTTATACTTCGTCTCGGTGATATACAAAGAACAAATGTCACCCAGAACAAGCCGCAACAAAGAACATTGCGATACTGTGTATCGGTTGTCGTTTGTTGCGCAGTGTTTCTGGCTGTTGCGTTGTTGCGTCTGTCGCGGATGTTCTCTCCCGCGACAAACGCAAAAGAGAAAGAACAATTAAAAAATAGAAATCCGTTTCGGCCCGTAATTTCAGGCAAGCCTGGAAAATGCCTTTTTCTGGTGCTGTTGTGCACCGAGAACACCAATGAAAAGTTCATGGCGCCTCAGTACAATGGTCCAAGATTTCTGTGTTTGAGTCGAACCGTGGACAAACCAGACTCCAATTCCATCCAAACAAATATTGTTCCAAGATCTGCAGATCCACCTATTCGCTGCCGGTGACGCATGACGCACAAGTGGCCACTCATTTCAATCAAGTCTGGCGCGAAGCCGAACATTTGCTGAACGAACAAAAGTTCTTGAAGGTCGGGTTTATGTCTTAACTGATGTTTCACCCACAGGAAACAAAAAACCAACCCCACAGCATTTTATATTCCGATTTGTAGCTGCGCGTATTGAGTGTTTCTGAGGAGAACTCGCAGTTGCGAGCCATCGTGCAAGAGAAGGACTATGAGATCAATCGGCTTTTGAGGGTTTGTTGTTGAATAGTTTTACTCAACAATTTGCCAAAAGTTTCGACAAAAGAATAATTCAGGAGATTGAGCAAATGCATCGCGAGCACTCACAACTGACGACTGAACTGGTGGCCAAGCTCACCAACAAAATGGACAAAATTGACTGAGAAGTTCCCAGTACAGTATAGATTTTCGTTCAAAACAAAAGTGGCTTGATGCGATTGCTGTTCGTGATAGCTCAATTATTCGTCACATTTTGCCTTAATGTGAGTACAAATAAAATACGCCAAGAACAAATCCCTTAATATTGTAATACCATTGTTGATGATAGAGAGCCCGAATATCATTTTTGTTTTGAAACCGGCAGAACGATTGGTATGAAGCATAGTGCATAACGTTTCCGCTGTTGCGCTCGTGTGACGCTGGTGTGAGTTTCATACGCTGCTGTATTTATCATATTTCACCAGCTTTCTAATTATAACGTTCCAACAAAAAAGGTTGCATATGCTGCCAAAGCACGACAGAAAAACCGCTAATTTACAATAAATATGTTTCACAAATGAACGGTAATCGAGCATTATTGGAACAATTAATAACTCCAAGCTGTGATCTTGAATGCAACAAAGCTCCAACACCATTATCGTGCAACACACCGTCTGGTTTGTTTTCGTACCTGCAGATTAAGAAACTTTATTCGAACCACTTTTGCATCATTATCATACATCAATTAACCTACCTGACTTCAATGACTTATCCACGTCAAAGGGAAACTAATCTAGGAGCAGAAAACAAGACGAACCAAGGAATGATGTCAGCGGTTCCAACTATGTGTGAAGAATCGCCATTGGTCACCCATTTCCAACTTCCCACAGTTTCTTCGGACTTGCTCGTTCGTTTTAAACCAATAAATAACATCGAGTCAAAATTCTGAAATGCGGAAAGAAATGATTATGTTTGGCGAACCCTGATAAAAAAAACAAAACACGGCATCCGAATCCGACACACATTTGAATCGGACTGTGGGTAGTTTTGTTCGTCCAGCCATTTGTGTACGGCATCTAGTGTGGCTTTGCTGTCCACAACAGCCAAGCGAGTTTTGATGTTCGCACTGGTTATGTTGGTTGCACAGAACTGTTGAGCCGAAGTCCAGTCCAAGACCGGATGACGGACCAGTGCAAAACAGTGGCCATCAAATTTCAACGTTGTGTACGGACTCATCAGAGCTGCACATCTCTCTCCAGCGTTGATAGAGCGCACTGGAACTGCAACACTGTCATTCTTATAAGAATTCACTTGTGGCCGATCTTCCACGACTTTACGAACATATGAAATTCGGTCCCATCCTTGTCCAAATCAAATACAGAATTGACAAATCACACAAAAAGCCAAAAACCAACCATTTTTCTTGCGACGAATCTTGGCGACCGTAGTTGCCGACGGAACTGTTGAAGATGCAACTTTGACATTGGCTATGGCGGCAGGAGTAGTGGTGATCAGTGTGGGTGTCGTCGTGGTTGGAGCAGCCGTGGTCGACGGTACAGTGGACGACGTACTGCTCGTGCTTGTCGTCGTGGTTGGAGCAGCCGTGGTCGTCGATGTGGTCGACGGTACAGTGGACGACGTACTGCTCGTGCTTGTCGTCGTGGTTGGAGCAGCCGTGGTCGTCGATGTGGTCGACGGTACAGTGGACGACGTACTGCTCGTGCTTGTCGTCGTGGTTGGAGCAGCCGTGGTCGTCGATGTGGTCGACGGTACAGTGGACGACGTACTGCTCGTGCTTGTCGTCGTGGTTGGAGCAGCCGTGGTCGTCGATGTGGTCGACGGTACAGTGGACGACGTACTGCTCGTGCTTGTCGTCGTGGTTGGAGCAGCCGTGGTCGTCGATGTGGTCGACGGTACAGTGGACGACGTACTGCTCGTGCTTGTCGTCGTGGTTGGAGCAGCCGTGGTCGTCGATGTGGTCGACGGTACAGTGGACGACGTACTGCTCGTGCTTGTCGTCGTGGTTGGAGCAGCCGTGGTCGTCGATGTGGTCGACGGTACAGTGGACGACGTACTGCTCGTGCTTGTCGTCGTGGTTGGAGCAGCCGTGGTTGTCGATGTGGTCGACGGTACAGTGGACGACGTACTGCTCGTGCTTGTCGTCGTGGTTGGAGCAGCCGTGGTCGTCGATGTGGTCGACGGTACAGTGGACGACGTACTGCTCGTGCTTGTCGTCGTGGTTGGAGCAGCCGTGGTCGTCGATGTGGTCGACGGTACAGTGGACGACGTACTGCTCGTGCTTGTCGTCGTGGTTGGAGCAGCCGTGGTCGTCGATGTGGTCGACGGTACAGTGGACGACGTACTGCTCGTGCTTGTCGTCGTGGTTGGAGCAGCCGTGGTCGTCGATGTGGTCGACGGTACAGTGGACGACGTACTGCTCGTGCTTGTCGTCGTGGTTGGAGCAGCCGTGGTCGTCGATGTGGTCGACGGTACAGTGGACGACGTACTGCTCGTGCTTGTCGTCGTGGTTGGAGCAGCCGTGGTTGTCGATGTGGTCGACGGTACAGTGGACGACGTACTGCTCGTGCTTGTCGTCGTGGTTGGAGCAGCCGTGGTCGTCGATGTGGTCGACGGTACAGTGGACGACGTACTGCTCGTGCTTGTCGTCGTGGTTGGAGCAGCCGTGGTTGTCGATGTGGTCGACGGTACAGGGGACGACGTACTGCTCGTGCTTGTCGTCGTGGTTGGAGCAGCCGTGGTCGTCGATGTGGTCGACGGTACAGTGGACGACGTACTGCTCGTGCTTGTCGTCGTGGTTGGAGCAGCCGTGGTCGTCGATGTGGTCGACGGTACAGTGGATGACGTACTGCTCGTGCTTGTCGTCGTGGTTGGAGCAGCCGTGGTCGTTGATGTGGTCGACGGTACAGTGGACGACGTACTGCTCGTGCTTGTCGTCGTGGTTGGAGCAGCCGTGGTCGTCGATGTGGTCGACGGTACAGTGGATGACGTACTGCTCGTGCTTGTCGTCGTGGTTGGAGCAGCCGTGGTCGTCGATGTGGTCGACGGTACAGTGGACGACGTACTGCTCGTGCTTGTCGTCGTGGTTGGAGCAGCCGGTCGTCGATGTGGTCGACGGTACAGTAGACGACGTACTGCTCGTGCTTGTCGTCGTGGTTGGAGCAGCCGTGGTCGTCGATGTGGTCGACGGTGCAGTGGATGACGTACTGCTCGTGCTTGTCGTCGTGGTTGAAGCAGGTGGTCGTCGATGTGGTCGACGGTGCAGTCGACGACGTACTGCTCGTGCTTGTCGTCGTGGTTGGAGCAGCGGTCGTTGAACGAGACGCGGTGGTCGCGGGTTGAGCGGGCGTCGATGGGCACGAACAGTGGAGACTACTCTCCTTTCTGTGGCGAACAGCCGTCGAGTCCTCGATGTGGGGGGGCGGCGGCGGGCGCGCGGGGGGGCGGCCCGTCGTCGTGTGGTCGACGGTACAGTGGATGACGTACTGCTCGTGCTTGTCGTCGTGGTTGGAGCAGCCGTGGTCGTTGATGTGGTCGACGGTACAGTAGATGACGTACTGCTCGTGCTTGTCGTCGTGGTTGGAGCAGCCGTGGTCGTCGATGTGGTCGACGGTACAGGGGACGACGTACTGCTCGTGCTTGTCGTCGTGGTTGGAGCAGCCGTGGTCGTCGATGTGGTCGACGGTACAGTGGACGACGTACTGCTCGTGCTTGTCGTCGTGGTTGGAGCAGCCGTGGTCGTCGATGTGGTCGACGGTACAGGACGCGTGGCGCGCGGGAGCGTGGCGGGTCGATGTGGTCGACGGTACAGTGGACGACGTACTGCTCGTGCTTGTCGTCGTGGTTGGAGCAGAGGTCGTCGATGTGGTCGACGGTACAGTGGACGACGTACTGCTCGTGCTTGTCGTCGTGATTGGAGCAGCCCGGGACGTCGCTGTGGGCGCCGGTAGAGTGGACGACGTACTGCTCGGGCTTGTCGTCGTGGTTGGAGCAGCCGTGGTCGTCGATGTGGTCGACGGTACAGTGGACGACGTACTGCTCGTGCTTGTCGTCGTGGTTGGAGCAGCCGTGGTCGTCGATGTGGTCGACGGTACAGTGGACGACGTACTGCTCGTGCTTGTCGTCGTGGTTGGAGCAGCCGTGGTTGTCGATGTGGTCGACGGTGCAGTGGATGACGTACTGCTCGTGCTTGTCGTCGTGGTTGGAGCAGCCGTGGTCGTCGATGTGGTCGACGGTACAGTGGATGACGTACTGCTCGTGCTTGTCGTCGTGGTTGGAGCAGTGGTCGTTGATGTGGTCGACGGTGCAGTGGATGACGTACTGCTCGTGCTTGTCGTCGTGGTTGGAGCAGTGGTCGTCGATGTGGTCGACGGTGCAGTGGATGACGTACTGCTCGTGCTTGTCGTCGTGGTTGGAGCAGTGGTCGTCGATGTGGTCGACGGTGCAGTGGATGACGTACTGCTCGTGCTTGTCGTCGTGGTTGGAGCAGTGGTCGTCGATGTGGTCGACGGTGCAGTGGATGACGTACTGCTCGTGCTTGTCGTCGTGGTTGGAGCAGACGTGGTCGTCGATGTGGTCGACTGTTCAGTGGAGGACGTACGGCTCGTGCGGGTCGTCGTGGTTGGAGCAGTGGTCGTCGATGTGGTCGACGGTGCAGTGGATGACGTACTGCTCGTGCTTGTCGTCGTGGTTGGAGCAGTGGTCGTTGATGTGGTCGACGGTTAAGATGATGACGTACTGCTCGTGCTTGTGGTCGTGGTTGGAGCAGTGGTGTTGAAGTGGTCGACGGTGCAGTGGATGACGTACTGCTCGTGCTTGTCGGTGGAGAGCGTGGTGTGGTGGTGAGTACAGTGGACGACGTACTGCTCGTGCTTGTCGTCGTGGTTGGAGCAGACGTGGTCGTCGATGTGGTCGACGGTAAGCGGACGACGTACTGCTCGTGCTTGTCGTGGGTTGGAGCAGACGTGGTTGTCGATGTGGTCGACGGTACAGTGGATGACGTACTGCTCGTGCTTGTCGTCGTGGTTGGAGCAGACGTGGTCGTCGATGTGGTCGACGGTACAGTGGATGACGTACTGCTCGTGCTTGTCGTCGTGGTTGGAGCAGACGTGGTCGTCGATGTGGTCGACGGTACAGTGGACGGTACTGCTCGTGCTTGTCGTCGTGGTTGGAGCAGCGGGTCGTGATGTGGTGGGAAGGGACGCGGGGGGAGTGACGGTACAGTGGACGACGTACTGCTCGTGCTTGTCGTCGTGGTTGGAGCAGCCGTGGTCGTCGATGTGGTCGACGGTACAGTGGATGACGTACTGCTCGTGCTTGTCGTCGTGGTTGGAGCAGCCGTGGTCGTCGATGTGGTCGACGGTACAGTGGATGACGTACTGCTCGTGCTTGTCGTCGTGGTTGGAGCCGTGGTCGTTGAAGTGGTCGACGGTAAGGGATGACGTACTGCTCGTGCTTGTCGTCGTGGTTGGAGCAGACGTGGTCGTCGATGTGGTCGTCGGTACAGTGGATGACGTACTGCTCGTGCTTGTCGTCGTGGTTGGAGCAGCCGTGGTCGTCGATGTGGTCGACGGTACAGTGGATGACGTACTGCTCGTGCTTGTCGTCGTGGTTGGAGCAGCCGTGGTCGTCGATGTGGTCGACGGTACAGTGGATGACGTACTGCTCGTGCTTGTCGTCGTGGTTGGAGCAGTGGTCGTCGATGTGGTCGACGGTGCAGTGGATGACGTACTGCTCGTGCTTGTCGTCGTGGTTGGAGCCGTGGTCGTCGATGTGGTCGACGGTACAGTGGATGACGTACTGCTCGTGCTTGTCGTCGTGGTTGGAGCAGCAGTGGTCGTCGATGTGGTCGACGGTGCAGTGGATGACGTACTGCTCGTGCTTGTCGTCGTGGTTGGAGCAGTGGTCGTTGATGTGGTCGACGGTGCAGTGGATGACGTACCGCTCGTGCTTGTCGTCGTGGTTGGAGCAGTGGTCGTTGATGTGGTCGACGGTGCAGTGGATGACGTACTGCTCGTGCTTGTCGTCGTGGTTGGAGCAGTGGTCGTTGATGTGGCGAGGGGAGAGACTGCTGTGCTTGGGGGGAGGGCGGATGGGCGCGGAGGGAGCTGCTCGTGCTTGTCGTCGTGGTGGAGCAGAGGTCGTCGAAGTGGTCGACGGTGCAGTGGATGACGTACTGCTCGTGCTTGTCGTCGGGGGGTGGTTGGAGCAGCCGTGGTCGTCGATGTGGTCGACGGTACAGAGGACGACGTACTGCTCGTGCTTGTCGTCGTGGTTGGAGCAGCCATGGTCGTCGATGTGGTCGACGGTGCAGTCGTTGACGTACTGCTCGTGCTTGTCGTCGTGGTTGTAGGAGCCGTGGTCGTCGATGTGGTCGACGGTTCAGTGGAAGACGTACTGCTCGTGCTTGTCGTCGTGGTTGGAGCAGCCGTGGTCGTCGATGTGGTCGACGGTACAGTGGAAGGGGGGGGGGGGGGGGGGGGGGGTAGACGACGTACTGCTCGTGCTTGTCGTCGTGGTTGGAGCAGCCGTGGTCGTCGATGTGGTCGACGGTACAGTGGACGACGTACTGCTCGTGCTTGTCGTCGTGGTTGGAGCAGCCGTGGTCGTCGATGTGGTCGACGGTACAGTGGACGTCGTACTGCTCGTGCTGGTCGGCGTGGTTGGAGCAGGTGGCGGATGTGGTCGGGTACAGGGACGACGTAGGTGGGAGGGGGCGGGGGGTGGGAGTGGGAGACGTACTGCTCGTGCTTGTCGTCGTGGTTGGAGCAGCCGTGGTCGTCGATGTGGTCGACGGTACAGTAGACGACGTACTGCTCGTGCTTGTCGTCGTGGTTGGAGCAGCCGTGGTCGTCGATGTGGTCGACGGTACAGTGGACGACGTACTGCTCGTGCTTGTCGTCGTGGTTGGAGCAGCCGTGGTCGTCGATGTGGTCGACGGTACAGTGGCCGACGTCCTGCTCGTGGGGGGGGGGGGGGGGAGAGCTTGTCGTCGTGGTTGGAGGAGCAGTGGTCGTCGATGTGGTCGACGGTGCAGTGGATGACGTACTGCTCGTGCTTGTCGTCGTGGTTGGAGCAGCCGTGGTCGTCGATGTGGTCGACGGTACAGTGGACGACGTACTGCTCGTGCTTGTCGTCGTGGTTGGAGCAGCCGTGGTCGTCGATGTGGTCGACGGTACAGTGGACGACGTACTGCTCGTGCTTGTCGTCGTGGTTGGAGCAGCCGTGGTCGTCGATGTGGTCGACGGTACAGTGGACGACGTACTGCTCGTGCTTGTCGTCGTGGTTGGAGCAGCCGTGGTTGTCGATGTGGTCGACGGTGCAGTGGATGACGTACTGCTCGTGCTTGTCGTCGTGGTTGGAGCAGTGGTCGTCGATGTGGTCGACGGTACAGTGGATGACGTACTGCTCGTGCTTGTCGTCGTGGTTGGAGCCGTGGTCGTCGATGTGGTCGACGGTGCAGGGGATGTCGTACTGCTCGTGCTTGTCGTCATGGTTGGAGCAGCCGTGGTCGTCGACGTGGTCGACGGTGCAGTGAACGGCGTACTGCTCGTGCTTGTCGTCGCTGAATGGAGCAGCCGTGGTCGTCGATGTGGTCGACGGTACAGTGGACGACGTACTGCTCGTGCTTGTCGTCGTGGTTGGAGCAGCCGTGGTCGTCGATGTGGTCGACGGTACAGTGGACGACGTACTGCTCGTGCTTGTCGTCGTGGTTGGAGCAGCCGTGGTCGTCGATGTGGTCGACGGTACAGTGGACGACGTACTGCTCGTG
>JASAMV010001472.1:0-60029 GCA_030248065.1 Rhynchonema sp. JSB1_4 | reverse complement strand
CCTTTGGTCTATCTTTGGAACGACATAGAAGGAAATTTCACTCTGTGCAACCAAGGCCACCTGCAGGCGAGTGAAGGTACACAATATGTCAAAAGGCATGGCCGCCACTAGTCTCAGTGAGGATTCCCTCAGCCTAGGCTCAACCACAAGATCAGAAAAAAATAGCTTCCATTTTCTACACAAAGAAAAACAGAAAGCACACCACGACTTTCATGGCAAAAAACGTAGTCGTCTCAAAAACCCATGAACACTCAGTGTTGCTCCTTTCAAGTCAGAAACAACAATTGACACCACATTCACGCACCCTTGGACAGTGGGGCTGGTCTGCACCAGGCTGACAGTACCGCCTCCGGTGGTCGGGTTGGTCAACAGAGGCAACGCTTGTGCGACGCTGTTGTGTGTGACGTGGATCATCTGCGGGTGACTGCTGCCGCCGCCACTGTGCTGAATCGTAATTGTTGGTTGCTGAAAACGGGAAACGACCCCTCGATCGCGGCGTTTTTATTCTTCCCAAGCAGTTTTGGGGCTGGGGGGATGGGGGGATTCCCCCCCTAAGGAGTAGGTACCTTGCAACCACCCCTTGGAGGGGATGGGGGGAAGGGTAGGTACCTTGCAACCACCCCGGAGGGTACCTTGCAACCATCAATTTATGGTTTTTATAGGCAAAAATGGGTGTTTTTCGACCTCAAAACCCCAAAAAATCGCGCGCTCCACGCGCAAACCTCCATATAATAGGTATTTTAGACAAATTTTCGGCCAAAATGCAAAAAAGTACCAATTTTTCGGTAAAAATTTCCAGTATAATGCATGCAAAAAACACCCTTTTTTCGGACCTCAGGGGTACCTTGCAACCTCCCGGAGGCTGGGTAGGGGGTACCTTGCAACCATCTGGATCCATCCCACCCAAGGGTACCTTGCAACCATTTGCCTGCCACTACACTGTTCCCAAGATCAAGCAACAAGTGTGCTAAAACACATTTCGGCGCAATTTTGAGTGTATTCCGACAAAACTGCGAACGTTTCTGTTCCCTTTCTACAATTATTCAGCCCCAACAGAACTCCGCTGCTCTTTTTTGCCACCAGTCGTGAAATAAAGTTTCGCACAATCATTCCTCCAAGCCCCATCTGGCGGCGTTCCAAGACATTCCCAAGCCATTCTGACAAAACAACAAAAATGTCCGACTGCCAAAGCCAAAACAACCCAGCCAACCTTCTGAATATGTATGGGATGTTGTACTGATCCCCCCGTGACCACAACAGCGTGCACCGTGCCAACGGTGGTCGTATTTGGCATCATACGTGGCTGAATGGCCACACCCGCCGCACTGGACCCACTCGGGATGATTGGGGTCGGCGCTAAGATGGTCTGCAGCAAGGAGGGCAGTGGGTTTGCGGTAGTGAAATCAACTGGTTGATCAACAACCCACTTTGAAATGAGCCAATCAGCCAGTAGATTTTGCCAAATGAGCCAGTGGCCCATTTTGAAAAAAAGCCCCTGGGTTGATGTTTCACACTTTACGCTGCAAACGTGACCGTGACAACACTGCGATCGACAGGACTATGCTAAAATACTCTTGAAAACCACGGAGAAACATTCACCACAACAGAAACCGAAAGGTTACTGACGACTAATTTGGGGTCAAATTTCTGGTCGCCCGACGGTTTTTGCCGTTGATGATGTTGCATGCATCCAGACAGCAAGCAGATTTATACTTTGACAATACTTTTGGGAGAAACTTTTCAAACGCGTTGCCTGATCCGTAAAGCACACGCAGCTCGCGCAGCCAGCTGAGTTTCGTAGCCTTTCGCAAATCACTACGTAGACTTGCGTGTTGAGTGGCTGGCAGTCACGTGACCGCTGCAGCTAACACACGCACAATCAGCTTTACGGATCAGGCAACGCGTTTGAAAAGTTTCTCCCAAAGCTATTGTCAGAGTATACTCTTTTGTCTAACTGGTGTTTCATGGCAGACAAAAAAAACCAAAACTCAAACCCACCGCTCCACCCGCTGGTGCGGACACGAAATTCTTGATCGGCGATCGTACGCCAGCAATCAGTTGTTCAGCTTTGGGTGCGTCAAATTCAGTAGTGCCCCCGGATGCTGTCTGCTGATTGGCTGTTGAACTGCCGCCAGCCAATTGGCGTTGCGATTGCGCCACGCTCTCGTAGACGTGCGAGAAACTTATCACCTGAAAATAAATCATTTTTTTTAAACTTTTCTTTGCGAATTCAGTGAAAATATCCATCAAACCTGTCCGTTCGGCGTGGTGAACTTCGTTGGACTCGCGTACGTTGTATGACCCCTGAGCGCAGCGCCCAGCGGCGTTGGTTGTACCTGGAACTCATTGTGCACTTGTTGTTAGTATTTTTGTGTTTGGATTCTTCGCTTAATTTTTTTTTTTTTTTTTTTTTTTTTTTGGTTTTTTGTTGTGTTTGCGTTTGTGGTGTTCCTTTCGCGAATCAGTAGGCATTGGTTTTGTCAAAACGTTCCCGTGTATACACGAAATTGGTGAAACATTTATATTTTTGACGAGCTCGAAGAAATCAAAAACAGCAAATTTCCAAAGCAATTCCGTTTCAGTGCCACAATAGCTTCGCGAACCAGCACCAGAAATAGCCAAATTTTCGCTAATCCTCATTATTGTAATTTGAATTTCACTGAATAAACAATTTGGTCTATGAACTGAACTCTAAACAGAATCACAATCAACCCCGCCCCCAAAATACCTGTTTGACACTGCTGCCCCCCGTGCCGGGCTCGCTCTGTGCCGCCCGCTTGCGCGATGCCGCCGTTGGTGTTTGCTGTACGCCCGGCGGTCGACTGCGGATGGGCACTTGATGCACTGACGTTGGGACGACTGCGAAAAAACAAGGACTGCATTGATTGAAATCATTCGCTGTGGTTTTATTATAAAGAGTGTTGTAACTTTGTGTTTTTTTAATTTGTAATTCATTTAGTTACGGCGTTGGCGAAACATTTGACAGTCATCGAGACCATGGTGTAACAAATTAGAAAGGCCAGGCCGCACGCAATTTGAGTGAAATGTCCATTATTGCATTCCACCAGCGAACCAAATTCCCGACTTTGACCATTGTTCAATAAATCCGCCACTTATAGAAACCCTGTCTATCCAATATTCATCCAAGAATACGTCATTCGTCCCCCCAACCTTGTGTATTCGGCAGTATCGGCACAGGCTGTTGCGTTGTGCCCTGCGAACTGCCAGGTGTAGCAGTGGACACGACCACTACTTGGCGTTGTTGTTGTTGTGTGCCCGGCTGTTGTTGTTGTTGTTGTTGCACTGAAGTCGGTGGCACACTCGTTTGATAGAGTGGCGTGCTGGTCATCTGCTGGCCGCTAACTACACCCGACGCGACCGGCAAGAAACCTGCAATTATTTTGTAAATGAAAGTAAAGCTTTTTTTGGGAATCTTTCAAACTGTCCTTTGCGACTAGAATTTGATTAAATCGGCGAATTTTAGAACCTCCAACTAAATTGCGGCTCTTCAACAAAGCAAAGCGCGTCATATAAATAAACGTCGTATCTCAATGATCCAAACGTCAGCATTTCGGTCAGCATATCAGCAGCAGCAATGAAAGGCGCAGCAAATTCAAATTGAAGCCTGAGAAATCCAAATTTTTACCCCAAAATACCAAAGTTAACTAAAAATTACCCACCAGTACTTCCATCGCCGCGAGGTGTCGTATCGTTCGGCGTTGGCGCGCCCTCCGCCTTGATATGCTGCAGTTGGGCTGGCGTGCTGGTCGCTGTAAAACACATATTCGTTTGTAAAATTGTTTGCAACAGGATCAGAATTCGAAAAACGTTATGGCGATGTGGCAATCTGAACCAATCAGAACTGCAGCGCCTGCCTGCAAGAAAAGACAAGACCAGGAAAGCATGCAAACGCACAATTTACTGGACTAAAAACGTTTGTTCGATACATCCCGTGGACCAGGTCATCCTCAAAAATAATGAGCTGCCTGCCAGTCAAGCCAGCTGATGTTTCACGCATCCTATAAATAACCAACTAACCTTTCCACTGTTGCGGCGCGTTGTGTTCGTCCATTTGCGTAGCGCCAGTGACCATCCTCACCTCCTCATTCACCGAATCACTACTATCAGCGGACGGGTGCCGGATTCGCGACTCGCTGCTGGCGCCAGCCACGACGCGGTCGGTGGAGGACTGCAAATGACAACAATGTTTGATGATTGGTCCCGGAAATCTACTTTGCCCAGCCCACATGCACATTTGACCATTTCGGAACTTTATGGCGAAAAAATCTAATCGAGAGCAATTTAAATAATCATCCATTATGCGGTTAATTGGACGCGAGAGCCTGCAATGACAAAGTCTTGTGTGGAAAATAAAATAAATTTCTGACCACGCCTAGATTTTGTGAGATGACGCCACATATAATGTTCCCAAACGAAATCACATCACAATCCAAGTTTCATCCAGTCAGATTTGAAGGTAGGTCTTTTTTGCATGTTCAAGCAAAAACCAGTCAAACGTCAAAACAACACTTCAAAATGCAAACGCACATCGTGGTCCTGCCGTTGAGCACTGTAGACAGTCGACGAGGCTGTGGGACTGGCCTGAGCTGCAGATGGGTTCGCTGACTGACCGCTGGGCGTCACCTGGAGAAATTTTAGGGGAAATTTCAGCTTGTTTTTATCGACCAATCGACCAGTTGATGCAGACAGATTTTCAGTTTTTTTGGTTACTTATTTTTTGGAATTTTATTCAATTTTCACTTATTATCAAAACTATGCAATTCCTGCGTCACAACGCACAGATCTTTTCAAACTGAAAACATGGACAGACAGCTATAGTCCAACAACAGCTAATGCAGAATTTATGTCCACTGCGTTGCCTGATCCGCCAAGCACATAACGCGTGATGCAACATTACAAGCACAGGCAGGCAGTCAGCTTGTGTGTGTTGGCTGGCTGCGTGGGTGTGTTTATAATGTTGCATCACGCGTTATGTGCTTGGCGGATCAGGCAACGCAGTGGACATAAATTCTGCATTAGCTGTTGTTGGACTATACTGTGCTCGGATTTGCACCTCATTTCAAACAGTAAAATTAAAAAGACAACGTACCGGCGGTGTACTGACACTGGTGCCGCCAGGCGATAGCCAAATTGATGAGTCAACATCGTCTTTGGTGACCAGCCCGCGTGGCATGTGCAACTGTCCGTTGACCATTGTTAGGATTGAGGCTGGAAAATTGAAATATTCAATTTTATATTTCAAAAAAATTAAAAAAGCCATAAAAACATACGCCTGGTCAGCGTGCGCAATTCGAACGCCGTAAAAACGCCGGTGCCCCATATGCCCTCACTCGCCGGCAGCGGAAGACTGTCTGAACGAAGAAAAAAATCAATTCATACTTTCAATTTTCATTATTTCATTTATTAGTTTCCCTGAAAAAATTGCCCACCTCTACTGGCTGCATCATCGTCTTCTTGAGCGACGGCGGCCGGATTTGTCGTGTGTATGAAATTGGCCAAAAACAGATCCAATTCCCTGACGGCGATGCTGATATGATACGGATTGACGCACAGATGCGCCTGCTGGCACTCGACGCATTTCTCGAGACGCTCGCCGTCCGTGCTTTCCAGTGGGATACCCTGATGTTCAAGGGAAGCATTGAGCAGCAGAACAATATTTTTATATATTTCCCGGAAATATGAGTTTTGCTGGGGAAAAATCATTTTCCGGGACATAAACTGGTCGCCTGCCTAGATCAGGTACATTTGGGCAAATGATGCTAAAATTGCTTCATGAAAAAAATCCGGGAAGACAAGTCGATCAAAAGACATAAAAAGTGGTGTGGTATCGGTTCTGGGTTTTCGGGCACTGAGAACTTTTTGTTGTCCAAAGAGAAACTGACTTCCCTTTTTTTAGGGGGGGGGGGGGGGGGGGGGGGGGGGGGGGGGGAAAATTTTTCGACATTTTTGAAAAGAAAAAATGTTTTTGTCCCCAAAGTACCAAAATTGGCATTTTTCCTCCGATGTCCCGAAACCGAAGAAAACTCGGTTTTAAGCTTTTGACAAATGGTGTTTTTGGGCACGTTCCGGGGTGGGGGTTTGTTTCGCCCCCCCCCCCGGGAGAAAGCCGGCTTTTTTGTTTGTTTTCCAAAATTGGGCGTAAAAACGCTTTTTTGATCGCAACTGTAGTCTACTCACCAGCAAGGCATGTCACTCACACATTGAGAATTAAACGAACCTTGAATAGAATGACCATGACCAGATCCAAACGCCAGACCTTGTCC
The DNA here is from genome assembly GCA_030248065.1 of Rhynchonema sp. JSB1_4. Classification (NCBI taxonomy): domain Eukaryota; kingdom Metazoa; phylum Nematoda; class Chromadorea; order Monhysterida; family Xyalidae; genus Rhynchonema; species Rhynchonema sp. JSB1_4. Next base: position 53,745 of record JASAMV010001472.1, on the reverse strand, counting down.
GCTTGGCGTAGACAGTCGATTCGGCGCATTTTGCCTGACAAAAGTGTTGTTTTGATATTGCCGGGTTTGGCAGTGCCGTCCATGTTTCATGGTTGTTGTTGTTGTGTTTTTGGAACAAACGGCCAGCATCAAGTTCAAAAAACAAAATTATTTTGCCGAATTTTCAGTTCTTCGGCAATATAATTGTGTATTGTGAACTTGGTGCTGTTCGTTCCTCCAAAGAACACCACAACAAACAAAAGTTGTTGCTGTTGAAGATCAAGTTGCAAATTCCTTGGCTCCAACTTGAATGAACAACACTGAACATCATATTTTTTTTCCTTCGTTACTTTACACCAACGAAAAAAAGAGAGGGAATCGGACAAGATACCCAGAAAAAATACTGACAGACAAAATTCCGACAATACATAACATTTGGACTTTGGATTCTGGTTGGGGTTGAGCTTCGACCTAACGTTGTGCTCAGGCCTATAATTAGGCTTAGGCTGGTGCTAGGCGTGGCTCAGGGACTTGGTTAGGCTTAGGCATATGGTTGGCCTTAGGCTCAGACCAACGACTCGGCTAAGGCTTCAACTCTGGGGTTTTCTTCAAAATGGGCCAGTGGCCCATGGGAGGCTCATCAGCCAAAAACTAGTGGCTCATCCTTACTTTAGTACTGGCTCGCTGAAATTATAGTGGCTCATTGGTGGATCATTTGCCACAATCTTTCGGCTCATTCAAAACTTTTAGTGGCCCAATGAGCCACCATAGGTGGCAAAAAACCCTGCTTCAACTCACCTAAACCTAACCCTTAGGCCTAAGCACAACGTTAGGCCCAAATTTATGTTGTCGGGATTTTGTCTGTCGGGATTTTGCTTGTCTGGATTTTCTCGTCGGTATTTTTTCGGGATTTCATGCTAAGCGGGCGGCTGAGCAAAAATTACTGCGGAGAATTTCCCTCGAGAATTCTAAATCAACCCGCAGAAACATTTCTTTATCTTCAAGCTGCACAAACGACAAAAACTGCTGCGATTGTATTGTTGAAACTGCAGCATCCAGCATCCTATGAGTGACTAAAATGAGCTGTGTGTTGCGCGCACCTTTTTGATCCGGATTCGACAGTACACAAACAGCGGGTCGCTGTCCTGTGACCGATTGCACAAAATCCTCTCTGCATTGCGGTTGAATGTCTTTGCGCAATTTACTCAACAGACGCCCGGCCCAGCGCTGCTTTACTTCCGGTCGTTCATTCTGTGAACATTTTGGAGAAATCAGCGTTTTTACTGAACTAAATTTAGGTGACATTATGACACCTAAACATTGAAATATGGCAACGAGAACTTGTGAGTGGCGTTTGGCCCCATTTTATGTGCCAGAACGTCTGTTTGGCACCTGGAAACTCTGGAGTTACAGATGCCCGTGGCACTTGACGTGACGTTCATTTAAAAAAATAAAAAACCTCGTCATGAAAAAACAGAACGAAACGAAAACCACAGGAACTAATACCATTAGCTCTTCTTTCACCGTTCGCTCCTCGTCCACCGTCATGCGTTTCTCGTGTCGCTTGAAGTACTTGCGCTTCGCAGCCTGCAAACAACAACGGAATAGGTAGGGATAGGGCCCTTCAGTGTAGTTCCCGGGGGGGAGTGGGCCCCCCTCGGGTACGTCTGTTTCCCCCCCCCCATGGTACGCCTGCCTCACTGTTCCCCCTCCGGGTACGTCTGCTCCCCCAATTTTTGCCTAAAACAGGCAAATTTAGGCCTAAAATAGAATCTTTGGCATAAAATGAGTGATTTTAGGCCAATGTCGTCAAAAATCGCCAAAATACCCTTTTTTAGATTTTTTCCAAAAAGGGGCAAAAATGAGTCAAATTTTCGAACTAAAAAATGACTTTTTCTCCAAATTTGGGTCCTCGTCCTTCCCCCTTCCCCCAGGTGGGTACGTCTGTTCCCCCTCCGAAAAAAGGGGGTACCGCCTATCAGTGTAGTTCCTGGTCCGGCGCGGCGGTTAGTGTACCTACCCCTTTTTTCCGTGCGGCGGTTAGTGTACCTCCCTGAGGGGAAGGGGGGGAAGACCCAAATTCAGGAAAAAGTCACTTTTTGAGGAAGAAAATTTGACCGATTTTTGGCCCTTTTTGGAAAAAATTCTCCATAAAAAGGGTATTTTGGCGACTTTTGACAACATTGACCTAAAAATCACCCATTTTAGGCCTAAAAATGCCCATTTTAGGCAAAAATTGAGGCGGTTAGTGTAGCTGGCGCGGCGGTTAGTGTACTAGTGACCTTGGTCGCGGCGGTTAGTGTACCTTAGGGGGGACCCCCTCCCCCCAGGAACTACACTGCCGCCTATTCCCCCTCCTCCGGACCAGCAACTACACTGTGGCCCTTCATTTTTTACTGGTCCATCGAGAAAAGGATCGACTTTTGCGAAATACGTTGATAATAAACCTTGTAACTTTTTCAGTTTGCGACCCCGTATACAGTATACTTACAGGCCAATCAGGCCGGGTCGACCTCAAGCCAAAACTGGCCGGGCCGGGCCGACCTAAAGCGCTCCAAAAGGCCGGACGTTTGACCGAAAGGCCTGGGCCGAGCCGGGCTGACTTTACCACCTCCAAGTTTCCGATCAGCTAAACAAACGCAAACCTGCAAGTTGAACCATACGTAGGAAAACTCCTTGACGTACGCCAGCAAGGCTTCGACAAACGGATGAAATTCGTCCTGAAAAAGAACAGAGACAGGCATGACAGAGACGCAACACAACGAAATGAGACCAAAGTCAGGACAAAAAGAGAAACATGGGAAAACAAAACGGCGTGATGGAAAAAACTGCACGCACCTCCATGGTTTCCACGGCTCGTTCTGCGCGCTGAGCCGCAATGGTGGTGGCCACTTTGTAGGCTTTAGTTTTATAAAAAGTCTGAAAGACAAACCCGAGGAGAACTAACGCAAAAAAATGAAATAAAGGTTAGATCTAGATGTCGTCCAGAGATCGGAAACGGGCCGGGCCGGGCCGCGATTTTGGACTTGGTCGACCGGGCCGGGCCGGGCCGGATATTTGGGGGGACCGGGCCGGGCCGGGCCGAGCAGCCCGGCCCGGTCCGGTATGCCTAAATTCGAACGAAATTACCACTTTTTGAACCAAAATTTTTAAAATTTTTGCGCTTCGCGCAATAACATTTCCTAGTTCTTGATCTTTTCAGTCATCGTTTTGAAGAAAGAAGCAGTGGTGTAGCTACCCATACCCAGGCCTTTGCTGAATCAACCCACTGTACCACCAAAAAAGCCTGCCTGCAATCAACCTTACCTGATGTACCGACCGGTCGAGCTAGGGGGGGGGGTCATCCGGGAACAAAATTTTTATGTATACATATTGATGAGATTGTACTCTTAAGCGCTAATTTCGCGCGTCACGCGCGATTTTTCGCCCGTATGGAGTGAAAAATACAGATTTTAAACCATTTTGAGCCAAAAATTATACCCACTACCGTAAAACCTAAAATACAAGGGGGGCTGTATTTTTCAGTGACCCCTTTTAGGGGGGCTGTATTTTTTCGCTGCCCAAAATCTCAAAAAATGTTCTAAAAAAATACCCCTAAAATAGAGTTCTGTCAGGGTGTTACTGGTCATTATTGAGTGTTTTTAGGTGCAGATCTTCCATAAAAGGCTTTACGTCATCATATACTCAACCACAAACGTTGTACACATAGTGTCTTATACAAGAAGTTGACTTTACGACCCCCAAGCGGGGAATTCCCAGTTGGGGGGGCTGTATTTTTGGGGGGCTCTATTTGGGGGGGGCTCTATTTTAGGGAATACCTGTACCAGCCGGGGCCGCGACTGGCACTCCTTAAATATACGGGACCTGGTAGAAAAATTGACAAAACCCGTGGAAATGTCGTAAAAACTCTTCCAGGGGTTTTCAGGGTTACTGAAAACGATTTTGGCATCCATTACAAGCCTAAGCTTAGGCCTAAGTGCCTAAAGTACCTAACATGCCTAAAACACCGCAACGCCGTGAAGAACTGACTGGGTTGAAGCGAAACCCTGGTCTTCGGACCACTTACCCTAAACCAACGGCCGTTTTCAGGTTCACCTCAAAGCAACCATGATATAAAGCAGAAAAACCCTTGAATTACAACAAAATAACTGCAATGCTCAGCCGGCGACATTTCGAGTTGGGGTGGGGCGCAAGCAGTGGTGTAGCTACCCAGGCGGGGCGGCAACCTACTGTACCACCCAAATACCGACTTACGCACTGCATCTGAATCAGGATGGCGCGTCAATCTACCTACCTACCCCTCCCCCCAGCTGCACCAGTGAAAACAAGTATTCTGCAGAAAATTTTCGAATTTTTTTCAGCTTTTTGGACTTTTCAGTTTTCGGCCCTTGAAAATTGGCTGACCGGGCCGGGCCGACCTCGAGCCAAAACGGGCCGGGCCGGGCCGACCTCGAGCCAAAACGGGCCGGGCCGGGCCGACGACCTGCAGCCCTCCACCGGGCCGGGCCGGGTCGGGCCGGACTTTTCGCCGACTTTACCCGGCCCGTTTCCGATCTCTGATCTCTGATGTCGTCGGCTCGGTCACGCACGAGCGACTAATTATACGGAAATCCACCCGATCGAGCACGCGTCCACGAGAGATACAGCCGTTTTTCGTCGTGGCTGTGTGTTTATTTGATTCAGGCTGGTGCCTAAGCCCACGCCAAAGCCCAAACAGCAAGCCTAAGCCTAAGCCTGAAATAGAAGCCTGAAGCTTAACTATGGGACTATGCTTAAGCACACACAAAACGGGTGGATTTCCGTATACCGTATTCCCTAAAATAGAGCCCCCCAAAAATAGAGCCCCCCCAAAAATACAGACCCCCCCTAAAAGGGGCCAGTGAAAAAATAGAGCCCCCCCCCCAAAAATACAGCCCCCCCCAACGTGGAATTCCCCGCTTGGGGGCGTGAAGCATAGTAGTGGCTGGGGGGGTTGGGGGGGGGTTACCCCCCCTCTCAGTACTTACCTACCACAAAACCCGAGGGGGGGTTGGGGGGGGTTGAGTACTTACCTCTCACAACTCCAAATCATACCTCTCACAAGCAATTTTATACCTTTTTAAGGCAAAAATCGGTGTTTTTCGACCTTATTTTCTCAAAAATCGCGCGCTCCGCGCGCAAACCCACCCATAATATCTATTTTTAGGCGTATTTCGGCGAAAATTTTGAAAAAGTACTATTTTTACCTCAATTTTTGGCCAAAATTGTATCACAAAAACGGTGTTTTTTCGCCTTTTTGGGTGACCAAAATCATACCTCTCACGCTTCCGGTCCCAACCCCGCATCATACTTACCTCCCACCAGTGTGGTGGCAGGCCAATCGACCCAAGATACCCTAGGGGGGGAAGGTTTCGGACTTACTCGAGATACCCCCCAGAGGCTACCCAAGATACCCCTATGGTCCGTCAAAAGGCGAAAAAAGGCCGTTTTTTGCATGCAATTTTACTGCAAAATTGGCCTAAAAATGGGTGTTTTTTGACATTTTTGCCGAAAATTGGCCTAAAATGACCATTTTTGGGTGTCTGCGCGCGGAGCGCGCGATTTTTGGGGGTCCCGGGGTCGAAAAACACCTGTTTTTGCCTTTGAAAACCATAAATCTACTTACTCGAGATACCATTTGGGGTCGGCTCGAGATAGATCCCCTCCCCCCCCCCCCCCCCCCCACGGGTTGACTCGAGATAGATACCCCTTAGGGGGGGGGAGTCCCCCAACCCCCCCCAGCCACTACAGTGCCTCCCACACATGGGCCTGCCACTACACTGTCGTGAAGTCAAGTTCTTGTGTATAAGACACAGTGTAGTACTTGGTCAGGGTTGTTGACGATAGATAGATTGGGACCCGAAATGTGTTGACGATAGATAGATGACCCAAGTCCGAAATCTGGGGGGGGGGTCGACCCAAACTTGTTGACGATAGATAGATGGTGGGGGGGGTCGCCAAAAATCAAGGTATAGTATAGTGTACTAAGTGGTAATAATGTGTGAATATTAATGAAAATGTGCTTAGATGTACTAAATCCGCGCGTAGCGCGCGATTTTTTGCCTATTTGGGACAAAAAATACCGATTTTGAGCCATTTTGAGGCAAAAATACCCATTTTGGGGTCGAAATGTGTTGACGATAGATAGATTGTTCCCAGAATTTGTTGACGATAGATAGATTTGCCCATAAGTGTTGACGATAGATAGATGAAATCAAAAAGTGTTGACGATAGATAGATGAATTTGGGGGGGACCCCCCCCACCCCCCCCCCCAAGTACTACCCTGATAAGACACCTTGTGTACTGTACAACGTTTGTGGTTGAGTATATGTTGACGTAAAGCAGTGTAGTGGCAGGCCCATGTGTGGGAGGTAAGTATGATGCGGAGCAGTGGTGTAGCTACCCAGGCGGGGCGGCAACCTACTGTACCACCCAAAATGCGGGGCGGCAACCTACCTACTGTACCAGCCGAGCGGGGGGGGGGGGGCGTACCAGTTGGGGGGGGGGGGGGGGGGGTCATCTGGAAACCGAAATTTTTTATGTCTAAATACTGAAGAAAATGGGGCCTAAAACACTAATTTCGCGCGCAGCGCGCGATTTTTCGCCTATTTGCAGACAAATATGCTAATTTTATGCAATTTTAAGCCAAAAATGAATGTTTTGGGTGAAAAGTTAGGTGGGGCGGCAACCTACCTACTGTACCAGGGGAGGGGCGGCAACCTACCTACTGTACCAGGTGAGGGGCGGCAACCTACCTACTGTACCTTGGGGGGGCGGGGGGGGCGGCCCCCCCCCCCCCCCCCCCCCCAGCCACACCATTGATGCGGAGTTGGGACCGGAAGCGTGAGAGGTATGATTTTGGTCATCCAAAAAGGCGAAAAAACACCGTTTTTGTGATACAATTTTGGCCAAAAATTGAGGTAAAAATAGTACTTTTTCAAAATTTTCGCCGAAAATCGCCTAAAAATAGGTATTATGGGTGGGTTTGCGCGCGGAGCGCGCGATTTTTGGGAAAATAAGGTCGAAAAACACCGATTTTTGCCTTAAATAGGTATAAAATTGCTTGTGAGAGGTATGATTTGGAGTTGTGAGAGGTAAGTACTCAACCCCCCCCTCAGGTTTTGTGGTAGGTAAGTACTGAGAGGGGGGGTAACCCCCCCCAACCCCCCCCCAGCCACTACTATGACGTAAAGCCTTTTATGGAAGATCTCTGCACCTAAAAACACTCACTAATGACCAGTAACACCCTGACAGAACTCCATTTTAGGGGTATTTTTTGGAACATTTTTTGAGATTTTGGGCAGCGAAAAAATACAGCCCCCCCAAAAATAGAGCCCCCAAAAATACAGCCCCCCCCTAAAAGGGGTCAGTGAAAAAATACAGCCCCCCCCTTGTATTTTAGGTTTTACGGTAATTAGGGTAGTCAATCTTGCTCGGTCGGAAGATTTCTTTTCTTTTTCTTTGCAAGACGCGAAGTAGTAAGTATGGCCAAGCCAAGCCAAACAACTCGTGTGACCTGATAACTTGGGTGTGTGGATCAGGGCCTGAATGCGGGGCTTATTTCTACAACGACATCTGCGATTGCCACAAGTTGAAACTCGGACCGGTTAATTTGAACCATTGCACACATTGTATGTACCCATAGCTGCAGGGTTGGGCAAACATTTTTTTTTAAAGTTCAAGTTCAAGTTTTGGAAGTTTCAGTATTCAATATCGGCTGATTTCCAATTGCATTGACATTTATTTTTTTGGGCATTTTTCACTTATAAAATTTCCCAAAGAATGCAAACCGAGCACCTTTAAATTGAATTTACAGAAAGTATACTTATATTTGGCATGCCGAACTTGGTTAGCATTCCTGAATATGTTGTGGCATTGATTCCCCATAAAAAATCGACATCCAAAGTTTCAGTTTTGTGAACCGCGCTTATCTATTTTTAAAACGCCCTGCTGTTAAAAAGAATAATTCATTAATGGGACCAACAAGTTCAGCGCGCAGTAACTGGGTATTGTTTCTCAGAAAATCATGGGTGTTCAAATGAACGTTACAAATTCCGAACGAACGAACAAGTTTTAAAAAGGTATAATACATATGTTAGCAAAATTCTTTGCTCAAAATAAGATACGAATTGATACAAAAAAATCGGAAGTATGTATAAACTGCTACAAAGACAACATTCCGGTGTGTTTTGACCGTTTGACCGTCGTGACTGCTCCACCACATCCGATCGTGTCTTGACACCCGCAGAGAAACTGGTGAACGAATTTTCTCCATTGCGCAGGCATTACAAAATCAATAACTATGACCATCAAAATAATCGTACCCACTGAAAACTAAGGCTTTTTGAGGATTGAATGCTGAAGAACGCACCTACATACATATAAATACATAATGTATAGTCCGTCCACCAGCTCATGGCACTTTGTGTTGCTGCTGGCCGACTTGTTCCCTTCCTCCACGTTCTAATGAAAGAGAAATTGAGTTTCCAAAAAAATATTTTTGCTCCTAAATTGCTGTCTTCATGAAATCGACGTGTTTTGTAGATTTTAATTTAATTTAATTTAATTTTAAATTTGATCGAATTCAATCGTTTTCGACACATTTTATTATTTTTTTAGTTTTTTGCAAAATCGCTCACACTCAATTTCTCTTTCATTAGAGCGTGGAGGAAGGGACCAAACCAGCCAGCAGCAACACAAAGTGCCATGAGCTGGTGGACGGACTATACGATAGGTACTGTATACCAACCATCATAACATCATGAAAGCAAAAAGTGTTACAGTTGCACAAATGTAGCCGCGGAAAGCTGCGCTCCCTGCACATTACTCGTGCTTATCCAGTTTATAAGTGGACAGATAAATTTTTGAGAGAATTAACAGGTCGCCCAAACAAACCGCGCAACCACACAACACATGTCCATGAACGGCTGGCGTCGCACTGCTGTTTCTCAAACGTTTGTTGTTTAGTTCGCACAAGCTCGAGCGAAGGTTGCTTTGCAGCGCAACGAGTAGTCAAACGATTAGACTCATTGAGTACTAACGTTATATTGTAACGGACAGCTTGACAAGTATGTGGCATTTATCGTCTCATGTGACATAGGTGTACGTTGGGAAGTTGCGGTTGCAGCCTTGTCGTTGTGCCTATTCCACATCCACGGCAGTTTTTGATTTACAAACTGTTTAGGAACCTCATATGAACGCAAAACAAAGTCGTTGCATCCGCATGTATCAGTACTGCGAAAGGTCTGTTCACTTTGAATCTTACGATAGATGCCGTGAAGCTTGTTTTCTTGATACTTTGCCCTGAGCAATGAATCTGAAACCTCGCCATTGTCGTTACCACATTAATTGTGAATCACGCAGCATTCCCTCATCTCAGGTTAAATTTTGGACTTGTGTCTGCTCAGGTATAGAATGTGCCATTGCCACACTGTTCTCAACCCTTCAATCACACGATATCGAGCTAAGTTCATGCCTGCAGGGGGGGGGAAGGAAAATTTTTTTTTTTTTTTTTTAAAAAAAATTTTTTTTTTTTTTTAAAAAAAAGGTTTTTGTAAAAATTTTTTTTTTTAAAAAAAAAAATTTTTTTTAAAAATTTTCGGGGGAACAAAATGTTCTAAAACGTCCAAAAATGGCCTTTTTGGGGGTTATTTTTTGTCATTTTTTCTCAAGGGTCGAAAAATTTTCTTCACAAAATCACTTTTGGGGCATGTATTTGGTACCTAAGATACCCCAAATGATGTTATTATACCTTCCCGTAATACATGGGACACAGTATGCATGTGCCTACATGGTACTTCGATGTCATACCCCATCAGGTCGGTCATATACGACTGATTCAGCTACCCGACAAGTATTTCTGCAGCTTATATTCTCAATTCTGTGTGGTTTATGAGTGAATCTTGCTTATTCGGCCACAAACTGTTGTGTCCGATACCACAGGGCAGCATTCAGCGGTCCATATCAAGCACAGACTGTTGGATCGCACCGAAATGACGTAAACACCCTTGATAAGTGATGCAAACCAAGTCACAAAAGTGACTTGCCAATTAAAGTTGCATTTTTTCGCGATTTTGCGCGTTTTTTAGGCAAATTTGGTAAAATTTCCCCGAATCTCAGACTTTTTAAAAAAAATTGTTTTTTTTAAAAAAAAAATTTTATTTTTAAAAAAAAACTTGTTTAAAAAAAAAATTTTTTTTTCCAACCCTGCATGCCTGTGCAACTCGGTCACTTTCGTGCTTGTGGTTTGGAGTCTGGCTTGCACATTTTCGCACAATAATTCAATGTTTTTGAAACCCGCGACCATTTCGTGAAAATCTTGTTTCAATTTTCCTGTGCGCGTTTACGGTATCTTTGGTTTCTTTTATCGATCTTGTATCGACCTCATGCAGCAAAGCTGCGTTGAGCATACATACAGTGGCGGCCATAAGTTTTTAGACTCTTGTGTTGTAATAATGCACGTGCCTGAAACAGCAAGCTGACTGCAGCGAGTGGGCCGAGCTTGCGATCTGGGCTGGGTATGACGTCACTAATTAGTCATACAGCAGAACAAGCCATCTTTATGTATTGTTTGGTTGTGAGCATAATTTTTTTTGCAGCCGGCCAGGTTTTGGCCCGGCCAAAAGTTTTTAGACTTTTTCAGTGGATCGTTTTCTTGGTTGTTTTGATTGATTTTGGTGACAAATCTGGTGTGTATGAGGCAAATCGAGGTAGCCCGATCATTTGTGATGTGTGTTGTCTCTCGGATGAATAACGGTGGAGGAGTGGCTGATTGGAGGAGGAGGAACAGTCAAAGTGTCGGCAACCCCAAAGATCGATCATGAATCGGTCTCAGAGCTGCGAATGACCGCTCATTATAATCTATTCTTGTCTGGAAAGTGCTAAATAAGCGCCAGCATCATATTCTGAGCCTCTGGTAACCGTGGGTTACTTTTCAACATTTCGCGATTCGCGTGGTCGGTGTCGGGGACCCCGGCGGACCATAGTTATCGTCTGCAGCTCGGGAGTACATAGGGGTGGGTGGATCACCAACCCTGTAGTTAGACCGATAGCTGCACCAGCTCACTTTCGTCAAACGACAATAACCACGTAGAACTACTCCTTCAAGAAATACAGACTGGTTCAAAAACAATCCTTGATATTTGGGCATAATTCAGTAGTTAAGACCGACATGTGAATTTGGGCCCTCTGTAATTTTAGTGGCAGTGATCCAATTCCGGTTATTGTCAGTTTAGTAAGAGTCAAACTTGATTGCCTGTACTGTCGACCTGTTTGGTTCCATCCAGCTCACACCTCCACTCAGCTATCACCAAATCTACAACCCGCCGGTGAATCCGGCAATGTCGCGGAAAAACCGAGGGCACCGTGGCTGGTGACTATATCGCTGAATCTTGCAAATAATGGTCATTAGTGGTTTGTCACGTTGTTTAGATTAAAAACAAACCACAATCTGAACCGACATAACACTCTACAACCGATTAGTGGTTTAGCTCTGAGGTTCTCGGCACTTTGGGCGCTCCTCCTCCGCCAATCAGCCACTCCTCCACCGTTGCGGAACCAAGAGTGGCGAAACCTTCCCCAAACGATCAGGGCACCTCAACTTACTCGTAGGGGTCGTATTTAACTCAAAAAGCCACCAAAAACAACCAAAGAGACGGTCATCTGAAAAAGTCTAAAAACTTTTGGCCGGGCCTGAATGGGACCTAGCACCGAACTTCTGCCACAGTCTTTTTTCATGTGGAGATCTGAGATCGGCATGTGCCATAGTCATAGTGGACACCTGCCGCAACACAACGGATGCAGCAGCCGAGCTCACACACAGCTGCAGAGAGCAGAAATCACGAGTTTCAAAATCCACTGCAAGAGTCTAAAAACTTATGGCCGCCACTGTACAATACAATCGAGTTGCAATATGAGTTGTGCAGCATACTTCCGGTTTCCAACTTCGACCCAGCTCTTGCGGACGGGGCGGTGCACCAGGTCATCCTCAGTGCGAATGCACCAGATGCAACGCCCGACCATCAGGTTGTTGTTCTTTCGTTGATCGATGTACGACTGAATTGAATCTATCCCACTGAATGTCATCAGAAAATTGAAACATGCGTTTCTGCACTGACTTACTGTCATGCCTCCCGTCATGCCGTGCAATTATCACACAGTCCACAAAGAGTATAATACACACAAAATATATCTACTCAGTCAGGGTTTGTTGACACGGAATGACGGCGGCTGCGTTTGTTCTCCTTGCACCATCAAGTGTCTTCTAACCGTGGCAAAACTGGGATAATTGGACCACTAAACACAATCATGCATTGTGATAAACCGGCGATTAGAGGCACAAGATGAGCCGCACACCTAGGTATTATGTATACATACGCTGCTCGCAATATTTCATTTCATAGAATGACCAAGGGAAACAGTGTCACAAGAACCGAACAGCTGCTTGTTAGATCGAGGCGCTCTTGGTTTTGTGTTCCTTATTACATACATGTGGCTGCATACTACTTGATGATTGTGCTGAATAAACAGGGCAACATTTTATTCGATGAAATTATAAAAAAATGCTCTCTGTTTGGTCACAGTTGATTTTCAATCACGATGTCTAAATTTGTTTAGTTTGGGAGGAGGGGGGACCTGCACTCGAATCATCTAATGTGCTTCATCTTGCATTCTTTCTGGAAAAAAGACCTTGTACGTGTCGTACTTTTAGTATTTTTGCATTCCACGTACAAAACTGGTATGACGCCCCTTTCCTGAATTAATCTGTTTAGTTGATAGGTCATCGCACATATCAACGACGTGCCAGACGGCAGACAGACGTAATTCGGACCACTGAAACGGGAAAAAATTTTCACTTCTGTTTTCAACGTTGGAAACTTGAACTTACCAGAACAGCCATGCACACAGTACGAAATCAGGGACCAGAAACTCCCTGATCCCTAAACAATGAAAAAGTGGACCTACTTTTCGAAATTTTAAACTAAAAAAGTGCCTTAAAATCTGTTTACAAAAAAGTTACTTTTTTAATCCAACCCTGATAGCAGGGCTAGTTGCTCAGGCTCATAACAGTGGAGCACTCGTTCCGACATTTTTCGGGTTTTAGCTTGACAGAATGGTTTCAGCCACGCGACTCTGTGATGAGCCCAGCTTCGATCCTCCGGTAATTCCCATGAAGCAAGCACCCTGTCCGCACAGTGATGGGGTCTCGATGCTGAAGGACACATTTACGTTTATTTTAAGCCTCAAGAACCTGAATTATGTATACTCTGACAATTCTTTTGGGAGAAACTTTTCAAACGCGTTGCCTGATCCGTAAAGCGCATGGTGCGTGCACTGGCTATAGCGGTCACGTGATATCTGTAGCCAGTGCACGCATAATGCGCTTTACGGATCCGGCAACGCCATTGAAAAGTTTCTCCCAAAAGAATTGCCAGAATATACGTATGCATTCAAAATTGATCGTGTTGTGGTGCGTGTCTCTGAAGCGATGTGCCCAATCATCAGATAGTCTTCGCCACAACTTTGACTGCTCTCTTGTGAGAAACCCAATGCTACGCATTCACTTGACGTCGTGTCAGCCACGTTTACAGGGTCAGGGTCTACTTGTCAGGTTTACTTGTCAGGGTTTATGCCTCGTCTGTTGACATGAGTGCGAGTGAAAAAGAGCAGAGGCCAAAAGAGCAGAACATAAAAACAAATAGGCCTAAGCCTAAGCCCAAACACAAAACTCAGCCTAAGTGTAGGCCTAAGCCTAAGCCTAAGCCTGATACCTAAATCAGTCCAAGCCTGAGCCATTGGGACAAACTAAGAGTGCTGCTCTTTTGGCTCTGCCCTTTTTTCTTGCTCAAAGTGGTCTTGCGCAAACAAGAGCGCCCACCACGTAGTGTCGCGGAGTATACCTTTTCTTTAATCATCCTTTCCCATATGAAACAAAAGATTGTGCGTGAATGATCGGTAGTTGTGCAGTTGACACTGCAGAGAAGATCTCATTCTGTGTCCAAAGTCTTGCACTGTTAAAATAAACGATAAAATGCTTGCTGGTCTTCACGCTCTTGCTGAAGTCGAGACATGTCGAATGCTGTGGTTGTATTTGTATTACATATACGTCTGTTTTCTCTTAGTTTAGTCGAACAATGGGCTCGCAATTATCATAATGAGCTGGAGCTCTGAGTCTTGCATGAACACGCTGTGTCTACCGTTTCTTGACGGAAATCAACTACGGGCAAACTCAGTTGACTTGGCGACTGTTGGGATTAGATGGTAGTATTACGATGAACAATAATCGGTGATTTGGACTGATAATTATAAGTGCGGATTTCACTGCTGTGACGAAGATTTCAGAGTTTCTAAGTCACTCCAAAGTCAACTGGAAGTGGCCCCAAAACCGGTGACTGTTTTTGAACAAGAGTGCAATAATTATATAAAGTATGTATGGACGTATAACAAAAAGATACTGACAAAAAATAATGACAGTTGACAACCAAAAAAGCTGCAATCGGCCGGTCCGTATCTTACGCAAGGTGTGGTCAGAACAAATGAACAAATTAACCCATCAGTGCTGTGCTACGGCACGACTGCGACGTTGGTGCTGATTTGTAAATTTTTGTGTGTTGCAGCCAAATAAATGTTTCAAGTGACTCGCAAACCGCGACCCGCAAGTGCGGCCATGCTAACACGGGTCGGTTATTGGACATATGTAGAATATTTTTCTGACCCGCGACCCGCGCCCGCGTTTGCATGGCCGCGCCCTTCAAAACGACGGGATTGGGATCGGGATCAGAAAAAGGGCCCGGGATCCCGGGATCGGGATCGGGATCCCGTTCGAACACTGGTCAGAAATAAAACATCTACCGAACTACTTAACCTAATAAACCTACCTAACTAACCTAACGATCATCTGCCCAACTTTCTATATGGAACATAAAACACGGGGCGGGAAGGTGGAGCCACAATTATTAAAATTTGCAGTTAACGACTTCACAACAGTGAAGAATGTGATCCAATAGCTGCTTGTGTACTACTGCACTATGCCAATTTTTCGTAATCGCAGCCGCTTGGTGTCTTTGTCGGCATACGTATTCCTGTTGCATGTATTGTTCTTATTCCTTTCAGTGAAACGTTTGTTCGCTTGTCTAAACAAAACAGGTTACCCTAGCTAAACTAGTTTCATACAGTTGTTTCGTATCAGAACAATTCAACGATGTAGGCTGCCTTCACAATGCATGCGCGTTTGCGCGTTTGCGCATTTGCGCACGAAAGTGACGCGCATTTGTGTTCACAATGCATTTGCGCGTTTGCGCATCTGCGCGTTTGCGCGCGGAGCTCGTGCGCATGCGCAAACGCGCACGCGCATTTGTGTTCACAATGCATCTGCGCGTTTGCGCGTCTGCGCGTTTTTGACGCGCAAACGCGCAAAAATACGATTAGGATTGGTTCTAATTTTGCGTGCGCGTTTGGCTTGCCCGAGCTGCCTGAAGCAAAAAAACATTATTATTTCAACAAATTATATTTTAAAAACGATATGACCACCCGTTACGATCCTTTTACGTTTGTTGTTTTATCACTCAGCCGTTGTTTATGTTTCATTTCAGAAGTCATTCTTTCACAGGAAACAAAATGTCGAAAATTGTATTTTTCACAACTTGTCGTGTTTGTTTCTTGTTCGTATGCTTTGCTTTGAACAATTTTAATGGAATCGGGTGGAGGGTTCAACTTTTGTTCTGTTTTATAGTAATTTTATGTATTTTCTATCATTCGTTGCCAAAGAATATTCCGCATTCTCAAGTTTTCCTTTTAAAAATTACATCATGGGACAGCAAAGGTGAATGCTCATCAACAGACGATGAGCTCAATCTCCCGCCGGACGCATGCCAGCCCGGTACGAATATGAAATGCAAAAAAACAACTGTTCCAAATTTCATGCACACGCTATTCTAATCTGATGCGCAAACGCGCATGTCCATTGTGAACACAGATGCGCACTGCGCGTTTGCGCATTTGCGCGTTTGCGCATGCGCGTTTGCGCGTGCGCGTTTGCGCATGAAATTTGCATTGTGAACACCAATGCGCGTCAAAAAATGTGACGCGCAAACGCGCATGCGCAAACGCGCAAATGCGCAAACGCGCAAACGCGCATGCATTGTGAAGGCAGCCGTAGTCTTAAGGTCATGATGTCTCAAACGAAAAGTCGCGTGTCCGTGTCTGAATAACCTGATCCAATGTTCAGATAATCCGAGTAAATTCTGTGAACATGTGCAGCTCATCAATAAATCGTCGAACGGCATAAAAGTAACGGAAACCGGTAAACCGGGTGTTTCCCTATCTCTAAATTTGCTCGTTTTCGTGGAAACACCCACTAATCAATGTTCAAATACTTCATTCATAATTCATAATTCAAATCAATCAATACAATGTTCAAACGCGATGGAACACGTCGAAACCGTGGGAATTAAGTTTTCGAAAATTTGCTTTCAGGAATAAAAAAACAGAAGCAAAACATGGGATAAGATTAATCGACGATGATAGTCTCACTTCTGGCATTTGAACGCTCTCAGGTTGAAGAATTTCCTAAGAACCTACAAAAACAATTTTGAAACAGGTGTTGGCATCGAAAATATTGCCTGCAAAAGTCCAAGCCATATCTTGTTTGCCCCCAGATAGCCTTATCTGATACGTATGCGTATGAATCGATGTTTCTTGACTCATTTTGATCTTGGTGTTGGTGACGAATAAAGTTACTATTTTCACTCTTCTTACTCTTATCAAAACCGGTCTTTGACACAGTTGAATGAACAACCACTATATAAGCCGAATAACACAGATCCAGTCCTGCATCCAAAAAGACATCTTCACTCTTGGAAAATCGTGTGCTCTTTACGAAAAAAAATTCGTTTGTCAGTGAACCACAAAAATGAATACGGTTTGACATGACAGAGCAAATCACCAAAGAAATCTTATGGCCACACCCTTCCAGGCAATCAATGGCCTTTGCGAGCTGTTGGTATGTATTTTATGTAAAGGCAGTCTACGGGAGGTTGTCACTCAGCCACCGAATACCGTAACCCACCGTAATTTTGATCTGCAAGGATCGTGGCGAGACCATTAAATAAAACTTTTTATAAGCCTAGTTTCGAGGTCCGGTATTTTTTAACAGATACCTATGTATGTATGTAGTAGTCCCCGCCGTAAATGTACAGCCTTAAATGCGTTGGGTCTTTGTGGTTTCTTGAGTCTTTTTGTTTGACAAGGGACGATTTTGTTTTTTATCTATGTTTTGCGTGTTTGGCGCCAACACCAACCAACATTTCGGAGTTTTGGTGATCGACGCGCACGATGACAATTTCCAGCTTGCTGCCGCTAATACACGTGTCGATAAGCAGCGATCAGCATGGGTCTCGCAACGATCTCGCTTGCGGTGGGTTACGGTATTCGGGGGCTGAGTGACAACCTCCCGTAGACTGCCTTTATATGCATTCGAAGTTCAGTTATCCGAGATTGAAACCTGAATCTTAATTGTGCAGTATGTACCTGCCAGTATGTTTGATCGCGCTGTTGGCATACTGCTCTCTTGGGAATACATGCTCCACACGGCTTGGAGAAACAGATTAATTTGGGTCGAGTTCTCTGAAAAAATAATAGATGGTTTCGGTTCGGCCAACCTTGCTGTAAACAACGACTTACGTTTTCGCAGGGACAGTCACAAATTAACGAAGGAATGTGCAAGAGAGAGCAGTCATCAAACCGCATTTTTGGTCAAAGACGTAAATCGGACGTATATGGTATCTTTCTGATCTTTTTATGGTGCGCAGCGCACCACCTATAAAATAGAAATCAGCTCACAAAAACAAAACTGAGTCCACCCGTGAAACAAATCCTCAATGGGCGTAAGATGCAATGCTGCAGTGCACATTAAAAGAATAACCATAGAGAAAAGCCGCGCCTGCTGTGTGCAACGAATAAAACACACCCAAAACACTCAAACAGCTGCAAAATAACAATATAGGTCGACTCATGTTCAGACATCCCGTGAGAACAAGGTCAACCATCGCTGCGCGATAGCACGAAGGAACGTAGGTAGCAGCTGCAGTGTTAGTAGAACACCTACGGCAATGGAGACAACAGCAATGATGGTGGATTTCCAGTTTTTCCAGAAGAAGGTGGGGTATGTGGAACTGCTGAGTATGCAATAATCATATGCTGTGTTTGCGATCGAGAGGTGTGACTGAATGCTACCTAACTGTTTTTGGGCAACAAAGTGGAGTTTGCCTGTGATTTTGAAGTCTTGTTTTGTGTCATTGTTGGTGGACCTGAACTTTGCAGGTATTTTCGTCTCGTTTGATCTGCGTATTGATCTTGGAGACGTGTACTTGTGCCTCGAGCGATATTTGTTGATGAAATTCCGCGGCTATCTGATTCTCTTCGCTGGGCATCAGGACTATACCATTTGTTTCCAGTGGGAGGACTGACGCCGCTTTTAGGAATAGTTCGTCCAGTCCGAGGTCGACGCATGTGCACGAGGTTTGCGTTTGACGAGTTTGGCACGTGCAAATGTCTTTGGCGGTGAAACACTCAAATTTCTTGGCGAGGTCTCGTGTGGCACATTGGAGACCACCTGGTGTTCCTGGGACTGGTTGACCGGAGGTGGACGGAGTGTCCACTGTGGCGACTCGGCTGCCATCACTGATGAAGCTGGTAGTCAGGATCGGAACCGGAGGTGCAGATACGCTGGTGACGGTGAGCTGGATATGTATGTACACGTCACACATAGCGTTTCCTGCTTCCCAATTGCCTCCGTCAACTGTGCCTGGCGTCACGTTTTCTGCGTGGCATATCGTACAAGATAGGCATGCCTAAATGATTTCAACCATCAAACATTTAATTTTCGCAGTAGACATTCACCCTGTGCCCCACGCACCTGAGCAAGCTATGAACTATGAAGTATTATCATTGCTGTGGTGACTTCGTATTGCGGTCTTGCTTATTTCTCGATTGTTCTTGGTGATTTGGACCCACACTTGCTGTGGGCGCATCCTTCTCATGGCGCTTTGCCATAATGTGGCCGACTGCCTTGAATTGGAAATTGAGAAATTAGCTTCGATGTGAGCTGCAGGTTTCGGCCCTTTGTGGCATGTTCGCTGAGCAAACATTTTATTTTATTTAGATTGTCTGTCGACTCATTAATTGTGTTGATATCCCTGTTGATTGTCAACATGATTTCTAAATGATGTCCAGTGTTGGCTGGGTCCTGCCTGGGTTGTGTGCTGTCACGATGTAACCTTTCTGGAAAACTCTCTCTGCATGTACATACTTCGCAACGTTCATTCATTTTGCCTGCCATGTGCAAAAGTGTGGCCTTATGGTAGCTCTTCTTTCCTGAAATAATCCGTTTAACCGATGATGATGGCCACAGTTGCATACATGCTGTGAACGACGTGGGTGCCAGGCAGAAGCAATTTCGACCTCTGAAAAAGGAACACAGTTTCACTTCAGCTCTCAGTGGTGCAAATATGAACTTACCATACATATGTCATACCTGTGCAGCCCATCCGCGGCACTAACGGAATCCAGGGACCAGAGATGCCCCAATTATATAGTGCAAAATTCATTATAATACTAGTTTTCCTGGTTTTGGCTTGACCGACTAGTTCCAGCCAACGATGAGTCTAGTATTGACAATATCCACTGGTCATTCATCACCCGAGACAGGCGCCAAGAATTATATCTAAAAGTCGTGTTGCAATGCACCCTGATGCCCAAATTATGTTCGGGTCAAAAAGACTTTGCAGCACCGCTGTTAGCAGAACGTGGTTATTTTGGGCACGAAGCATCTATGCGTTTGTCACTCTGTCTTGGTGTTGTATATGTGTGTACTTTACGTTAATTGTTCATTAAATATTTTTAGTATGAGGTCAAAAACGCCAATAATAAAAAGTTCACACTTTGTTGATTCGGTGACCAATTGCGTCTGCTGAAGTTGAGCGCCACTGAAGCCCACGTTTGTTTTGCCAGTGAATCTGAATCCTCATCATTGTCATTGCCACATCACCAACGCATCAAGCATTGCCTCATGTCATGAAGTTACATTCTGGGACGAGTGTCTGCTGTTTGGGACACGTGCTGTGTGAGTTTTTCCTTGATGGACTGTGCGTAGATGCGCAGGTATGAGTGACCGCGGAATGGGTCGAGGGGTGGGCTTGGTCCCTGATCGTTATAGATGTTGACTGGTCGTGTCAGTGGTGGAATCAAGAAATGGCCGGTGATGTGGCACTGCGCGCGCAGCTTTTGTTCCAACTTGAAGAGTGGAATGACCATCTGCTTCATGACTTGGTGAGCAGGCAGCTGGATGAGGTCTTTCGGCCCTTTCATCTCAGACTTGATCTGCGCGAGAACCGCTTCGTCGATTGGTGGTTGATCCCAGGTTGGCCATGTGGATTCTTCAGTGGTCAGAAATTGCGGAACATGCCACCACGATGAGTTGGGATCGATAAGATCCTCAAATGAATGTTCGCGCGTAGCGATGTCATCGGGATTTTGTTTTGTGTGAATGTACCGAAACACACATCCCGTGTCGCGTAGCGCCTGCACTTGACGGTCAACGTATGCCGTCAGTGGTCGATTCGAACGCAACCATGCCAATGCGACTTGGCTGTCACTCCACATGGTGACGTGAGCATTGGAGGTTGTCTTTACGTGTTGTCGCACGAACTCAAGAGCGTGTCTTCCAATGGTCATGGACTTTAACTCCATCCTTGGGATGCTCTTTTTGTCGGCTTTGGGGGCGAGCTTGGTTTTTGCCAGTCGGGCCATATCTTACGTATGTATAAGACAAAGTGGGTGGGAGGCAGGGTTGGGCAAAAAACGTTTTTTTTAAAAATCGTTTTTTTTAAAAAAAAACGTTTTTTTTAAACAAAAACGTTTTTTTTAAAACGCCCAGATGACCAAAATATGCCCCCAAAAAATTGGAAAACGCTCATGTTGGGAAGAAAACGTGGTTAAATGAAGTCATTCTGTGTGTTCTGAGGCAAAATAAACAGGTTTCAACCCTTTTCTAGCGAGTTGCTAAGATCCCATATCAGACCCGCATCGTGGGACCAACTTTGGCCGGGGTCATCACTGAAAGTCAAACTCCGTATATCGACGTATCTCGACAAAGTAAAAATTGGTCGAAAATTTTTTGAAAAAAATGGGACAAAAAATTGATTTTCCTTGATAATCAGGGTACTTTCCCTGAAAAATCAGGGAAAATCAAGGAAATTCAGGGTTTAAAAAAACGAAAAACGACCCAGGCGTTTTTTTTTGAAAAAAAAACGTCGTTTTTTTTAAGAAAAAACGCCGTCGTTTTTTTTGCCCAACCCTGGTGGGAGGTTATCGGCCCTTATCTTACATAGCTTGTCAGCCAGCAGGGCGCGGAAACATATTGCGGCAATTGATATATGCACCTAACAATGGCGCTTTTGCGCTTCCAAATTATAACCAGCTAAAAAGCACACTGTCGGCAAAGTAGCAATAGCAATGTTTACACCACACTTCTGGGTTGCTTACGGCCACCACAAATACACACATAAAGCGTAAGGCAAGCTAAATAAGCTTATGGGTGCTGGTGTAAGCCAGCGTAGCAGAAGGCCATCGGTGGAGCCAACTGGGTGCACAAGATGTAGGTACATCGTGTTACACTGGGGCTGTGTAAGTACATATACATATACTTGGATACAAACTGGATTTGGTATACTGTCCACTACGTGGCAGGAAGGTATACTTTACGATAACTGATTATGCACTAAACTTATACACACTATAATAATTCTCAAATCATTATCATTATTTGACACGTGTCAACAAGGCAAATTTTTGCTCCTTCGCATTATTAGTGCAATTTTTTGGATCAAGTGACTGAATTCAAGTATTTTCACACGAAATAAACACCAAAACATCACGTTCTGCGTCTTCGGAAACATTTGGTTCGAAGAAAATTTTTTCTCAAAATTCTTTTCTCGGCAAGACTGATGTTTTGTGCCGTAAGTGTCGGGTGTCGGGTCCCAAAAAAACCGACTCCCGACACCTGGAGGCACCCGACACCCGACACCTACACTTTTTGGCACACGACACCCGACACTCGACAGCCGACACCCGACATCTCTCTAACCCTAACCGGTAGTGGGCTATACGTTGGCTTATAGTAATGTGGTCAAATCATCTCGTCAAATAAAGTCGTCGAACACATGTATTAGTTTTCGCGCTCATTTGGGGCTCATGTGTTCGACGACCTTCATTGACGAGCATGATTTGACGACAAAACCATTAGCCTGTACGTTTGCACTGTTCTCATAGTTGTCCGTGAAATGAAGCATCATGACCAGGGTTGTTTCATAAAAGCTCTTAATAAAAAACAAATAATTTTTTTGTGACACTCGGATTTACGTGATTTTGAAATCAAAATTTGTCCCAAATATGTTAGCTCTTAGTGGGGGCTTGATTGGGAGCTACATATGTACTCGCAGAGTGAAAGAAGGGTTACACGGTCGTTTTGGAACTGCACAGTAAATGCATGCTGTTAGTCAGGCGTTATAATTATAACCATTCTCATCATCGTTACACGACTGTTTACGTACTAATTATTGCGATTATTTGACAAAAACGTTAAGAGACGCATATTTTAAACATAACCCTGTAATATGCGCGCAACTGTTATCGTGCTGATGAGGGACGGAATGATTTGTTTAACCCAAATAAGGCCCCAGGGGTGGGTTTATTCGGACAACGTGTCAAATAGCCCGCCAGTAGGGGTTTGTTCAAGGAGGGGGGCTTATTCGAACTTCTCCGATACCAGTCGCGAAATTACGATACGTTTGACGCCAGTAACGTCCTTCGATTCCACTTTATGACTTATGACTTGCATATTTTCCGTCATGTTGAGCTAAAAAAAGCAGCGTGAATCAAGATTTTGCCAATAATTTTCACTTGCGTGTTTGTTGAAGAGTCGGCTGTGTGTTTGACGACCAAAACGAGAGTCGACCGTTTCCCTTTCCCAAGGCGCGCCAAGCTGCGATTCTTTTAGCTTGTATAGTGGAATATAACGGTACTTACTTGGATAGATAACAAGATCTGTACAGTATTTGCCGCCGTTTTGTGTGCCCTATAAACTTCCACAGCTTTGTCAATTGCACCCATTCTTATCTGCGAATTGGCCTTGATCCTGCAATGTACATATTTTGCGAATAATTATTTGCACGTGGGGCTGTTGCACGCGTGAACAGCCAAATTTCATTGCAATGGGTGGATCTGATGAGCGAAGAGCGCGATTTTTAGAACTTTGAATGAAGTGTATTGGAGTGAAATCCTGAGTTTTGCTGGGCCTTTTTCTTCTCTTTTCTGAAATGGTTTTGACCAAAAGGCGGGCATAAGCAACTGTGGCCCCTCTGGACCCGCTAGTGTAGTGTGGCCAATGTCCAGGAACATCGTTCTTGCTGTTGCTTTTGACTGGGCCAAATTTATTCGTTACGTGACCCATCATGTGGGGATCTAAAACGCCTATGTTTGGATGATCTAACTATTGCAGCCGCATCTGAGCGTGTGACTTAGTCTTTGCTAATGTATGTTTCTCTGTGTTCCGTAGTTTGCGGAGGTGGTGTATTGACAAACTGCATGAACTGTCACAGAATACTTACTCTCAGGTTGAATTTCTCAAGAATCAGGAAGAACACCGCAGGTATGTTTGCTCATGCTGTGAGGATACCGCTCTCTCGGGAACACACAAATCCACGCACGGCTTGTGGTCGAGTTCTCTGAAAAAATGTAGATGGTTCGTTTTGGCTTAACCTTGCTCTAAAGAACGACTTACGTTTTCGCAGCGGCAGTATACAATCACAAACTAACGAAGGAATATGCCAGAGAGTTCTTCAAACCGCATATACATTTTTGGTCAAAACGTAAATCGGACGTATGGCTATCAATGTGGTGCATACTAAAAGAATAAACATAGAGAAAAGCCGCGCCTGCTGGCTGTGTGCAACGAATAAACACAGCCAAAACTCAGACAGCTGCCTGCGACATCGATCATAGACACCACAATGTTCTCTGCTGTTTGCGGGCACCAGCGCGATTTGGGGGGGGGGAATTATAGCGTCAGTTTGTGTTATTCGCTTGCCCAGTGTATAGCACCATACAGATTGCAACAACAACTCATTGCTCTAGACTGCGTCTGTGCACCAATGAAGCTCATTTTAGGAACATTTCGACCATATGTGCCCTCGTTTTTGCTTCCAAAGAGAAACCAAACATGCTTAAACAGTGAATGAATGTAAGCCAATAAAGATGTGCATCGATTTTATACGCACTGAAGTGGTTGAGATCGTCCTCTGATTTTTCTGGCCCGTAGCGATTTTTCGGAGCAATGTTGTCAGAGTTATAGCGGGTTACAAAATCAGGCTCGAAAGCCAAAGCGTTTGTCCGTCATGTTGGGTGTCACCATGCAATTTTGGTTATTCATTTTCGGGCGCGTTTGCAGCAGCAAGGGTGTCACTATGCAATTTGGTTAAATTTTTGGGCGCGTTTGCAGCGGCAACTGAAAAAAGGGGAACGCTGTCAACCACTGTGTACACATCAACAACAATTGCGACATGCATACCATCGAGTGCGCAAAACGGCACACAGCGAACATCAAGGTCGACACAGCCAGGCAAAGGCCACGATCAGCAACACCGTTGTGTCTATATTCCGCGGCTTTTCAGGCCCGGAGTTCAGGCCCGACCTCTGCAGGCCCAGTTTTTCAGGCAAGGCCAATTCAGGCCCAGCATATTTGACTCATTTATAGGCTTAGGCTTAGGCTCCAGCCGGGCCTGAATCGGCCGGGCCTGAACCTGTGCCCCGGGACTGAACCGTCGTGTCAGTGAGAAGTGCGGTTGCATCATCAGTCACGTCGACGAAGACAAAATTAGTTTTTGTGATTCGGTGCAAAAAGAAGTTGACTGTAATGAAACCGCTGGCTGCTGTATCTATCATTGACGGTGGCGGGCGTGGCGAACATTGTGAAATGCAAGCTTCTGACTAACGGTCTATTCCATCGGCACCAGAGTGCGAATGATTTGCCACAGCTGCTCGGCCATGTCCCGGATGGCTGCGGATCTCAGATGTTGGCCCGGCCCTCGTTCGTCACTGGCTCAGCGCTGCGGATACGCAGGATCCTAGACCATCGATTCAATATGCCATCGTGTCCTGTTCTCTTGTTCATCAGCGCTTTTGCCGCACACCCAGCTACGGTGATTAACATGACAACTAATGGCCAAATCGCATTACAATTGAACGTAACCAATCGTGGTTGTTAGGGCAGGGGATCGAGTAGAAGGGGTCAACTTACCGTATACCGGACCATAACAACATGTGCTTTTTTTAGAAAACTTACTCTACTTAGCGTGTTGCTTCTCGTTTGCCTCACTGCATCCATGCGTGTGCAACTGGATGCTGTGTTTTGTGTGAACGTAGAGATTCGCAAATCATCCGATTCAACATTACCCAGTTGTATTGTTGCAAGGTGCAAGTCAAGTAAAGCAAAATATCGAGAGGGGGAGGTGTTTTTAAGACACCCAAACCTAACTAAACCCCCCCACACCCCCCTTTCTTTCTTTTTTGTTATTTTTTTTGTTTTTTTTTTTTTTTTTTTTTTTTCCTTTTTCTTTCTTTTTTTCATCTTTTTTTCTTCCTCTCTTTTTTTTTTTTTTATTTTGATTTTAGTATTTCTTTATTATTGAGGTCGTTTCCCCACACACCACCTAAACTTATAATTCCCTTTTAAAAAAAAACGTGGTATCAATATGTGATAATAAACGTTCTGATCAGAAGTTAAGGTCGTTTAAACAAAAATCGAAAAAATAAGGTACCTGGCCAAGACGTAGGGCCGGTCAAGACGTAAGGTTCGGCGACACGTAGGGTTGGACAAGACGTAGGGTACAAGTGGCAAGACGTAGGGTTCACTGGACAACACGTAGGGTTCACTGGTCAAGACGTAGGGTTCATGAAATCTAAAAAGTTTGAAAAGTGGTAGGAATCTGCCATGCATGGAGATGTATTACCGTGGTTCAGTGCATGGCATGCACCCACTCTGTTTCAAGTCATATTGAGCATTGGATATGCACGATTGGACCGTTTTATCCGAAACATCACAAGTTGTCAAAAATATGACATATACCCCTTACAAGGTAAATGTTCAATTAGCAAGCACGCAAGCTGAAATGAAGGTGGCACATGCGTACCTTAACCGATTTCAACCATTCAGGTACCAAACAATTCCGGCTGCGATGCTGAATACATTGGTTGTACTCATTTCACGGTTGCTTGAAGTTTCGTTGGTCAAATGAGCGATATACGCCCATGTGCACCTGCCATGGTACATACATACATATACATATATGTACGTCAGCTGGCGCATGTGCACCTACCATAGTACATACATACATACATATACTGTATTTCGGTATGTGTTGTGACCTTGGTCTGTTATCACATGTCGACATGCACCCACACTCTACCAATCTATGTATACATACAGTATATACGTCAGGTGCACGCTGGCATACGTGCACCACAATGAAAGAGCGCCGCAGTGAAACCAAACCACAGCTGATGGTTGTGCAACATTATACGGCGGCACCTTCAAACTGTGTGCTGTGCATTGTTCAGAATCATATTCAGTTGCGTGTGCGCGTGTGCACAGTTTCCTTTGCTTTGTTGTATTTTTGGCAGCAATGAGGCGCGCCAAGCGATGCTTCGATCCCGAATCGGACTTCGGTCCAGCACCGGTTGAAACTGATCGGCATTTGAATCAAAGAAAGGCGAAAACACTCTATCCGTTCCACTCATGCCGTTATCCGGGTGTCAAATTCGAATTTGGAGGAGCAGAGTACTACGAGAAGACAGAAACCACCCGACTTCGATGCAACGGCTGTTACAAGGAATATGAGGTAAACGCTTTTTTTGATCTATGATGACGAAGCTTGCAGTTATTATCATCCTACTGTGCATTTCAGAAAGCTCGTCGGCAGAAGCGGCCCTTGAAACACATGAAGATTGTACGCACATCGGTGCGCAATGGCCGATTTGTTGACAGCGATCCAGAGGGCACACCGGCAGCTGAGCACTGCTGCATCACGCGACAAAACGAGGATGAAGTTGATGCGAGGGAAATCTACCGGTTTGTATATCACTGCAGAACACGCTGCTTTATTGTCCCCGTTTTTTCAACCGGTGCATTACATGTGCAAAGTTTCCTTGCTCATTCAGGCAAAATCTACTGCGCAGTAGAATCTCGCCAGATCGACCATCCAAACTCAACGATCGAGGTCGCAAGATGATTCATGCCAAATTTGAGGGCGACCCGGCAAAAATTGCATCCGTCTCAGACAAATACCCGGATACTCAAACAGCGGCTCGCAGTTATCGCCGAAACAACACTATCGGGCTTCCAGATATGGCCTCGTTCAATCAAGACCGTCTGTTTCCAACTGCGTTACTGGTGGGTGTCAAAGCAAACACTTTGCTAGTTGTATCTTTGGTGGGTGCTGTAATTGGCTTAACTTTTAGGTCAAAAAGGAGAACAGAACAACCGGCCCATCGGATTACTTCCCAGCTGTGGATGCAGCGCTCGCAGATGACCGCCTGGTGTTGTGGTTTGAATCTGATCCCAATTTGGCGCCAATGATTGTGAGTTAGAATGTGTCAGTGATACTGGGTACAATAGTGCAGCGTACAAAGTAGTAGTGCAGTAGAATTACAATGCTCCAACATTTGTGCAGATCATAATGACAACCGATCAAATGCGACTATTCACACAATGCGAATCCGTGGCGTGCGATGGCACGTTCGATGCTGCGCCCGAAGGCTACGCGCAGCTGTACATTGGTATTGCACTACAAGAGGAATTCGAAACGTGCGAGGGCATTGTTGACGTAAGGATTTTGAAACATCAAAGTAATGAGTGTGAAATGTATATGTATATACAGTACCTACATGTCTCAAAGTTTCCACTATTTCAGATACTGACCCGAACCGAAGCAGTGCCATTGTGGTGGGCACTGCTCCCTGATAAGGAAGGAGCCACATACACGAAAATGTTCCAAATCTATTCAAGTTACTGAAACGAACTGTCACTGTACCGTTCAATTTTGCCCTTTTCTATTCAGGCTACGTCAACGCCCCTACCGGAAGGCGCCGCCCACCGCCGTCACGATGTATTCGTTTTGAACGACGAACAGAATGATGTTTTGATTCGCGATCCCAGATTTATGCATTCACATGGTTCGCCGTCGCTCTCTTCAATTGACACATTGCGCTCCCCAATTGCGCATCCCAATGAGGCTTTGTATTTAGACTTGTGAAATGGATTATTATTTTATTTTGGTCAGATTGCTTTACTCGCGTTGTTCCTGCATTTGATGATACAGCTCATATTTTCTGATTTTTTGTTGTGGAGCCGCACATTTTGTCTAATTTTGTTGCATCCTGAATATGTACATACAGTAAACATATAGCATACTTTTACGCCCATTTTGGGGTCTCTGTCACCTTTACTACTTGTCCTGTCCACTTGAATTTTCAAATTTCTTGTTTTTCTGGCTTTATGCCATCTGTCTGATGTCATTTATTCATTTGTGCTTGATATCAACGTTCGCACGGGTACGCCTATGGGCACATCACGGGGGTTTGTGTATTTTCTGAGTGGTTTCGCTTTACATCATACGGTACAATACATGTTATTTGTTGCTGTAAAACCATTTATATTATCAGATAAAGTGTGCATGTGCGAATATAAAGTACCAGTAACAGAACAAGGTCACAACATATATGTATGTATGTGCCAGGGCAGGTGCACATGCGCGCAGCTGACGTACAGTATATGTTGTATGTACCATAGCAGGTGCACATGGGCGTATACCGCTCATTTGACCAACGAAACTTTAAGCAACCGTAAAATGAGTACAACCAATGTGTTCAGCATCGCAGCCGGAATTGTTTGGTACCTGAATGGTTGAAGTCGGTGAAGGTACGCTCGTGCCAGCTTCATTTAAGCTTGCGTGCTTGCTAATTGAACATTTACCTTGTAAGTGGTATATGTCATATTTTTGACAACTTGTGATGTTTCGGATAAAACGGTCCAATCGTGCATATCCAATGCTCAATATGACTTGAAACAGAGTGGGTGCATGCCATGCACTGAACCACGGTAATACATCTCCATGCATGGCAGATTCCTACCACTTTTCAAACTTTTTAGATTTCATGAACCCTACGTCTTGACCAGTGAACCCTACGTGTTGTCCAGTGAACCCTACGTCTTGCCGCTTGTACCCTACGTCTTGTCCAACCCTACGTGTCGCCGAACCTTACGTCTTGACCGGCCCTACGTCTTGGCCGACTTCCAAAAAAGATGAAAAGAAAAAAAAAAAAAGTGGGGGTGTGCAAAAGGTTTTTTCGTTTTTTTGCTCGCCGCGCCCCTTGCTTTGCATCCTTTTCCCCGTTTTTTACTCCACCTTCCCCCAAGATGTGGAGCGCGGGATTAAGTCTGTATTTCCGTTGGCTTTCTAGTTTTCGTTAGCCGCTGTGTTCGGCCTTCATATTTGTTCGGTGCTGGTGACAAGGATCGTTGCTCCGGGCGCAAGTCATCAGCATTACAGCATGTATTATACCTAACACACCATGAAAGCAGCTCCACAGATCTGTCCGTAGAACACTGGGGCTCCACACTGGTCCGACGCAAAAGCTTTAGAGCGACTTTGCTTTTAAAATGCAGTAGATAATTACCAAAGTTTGTTTTCTTGATATACTTTGCCCTGACCAGCACACACTTCTGGGCAAAAGGTTGGGATCTCTTTCAATGGTTACTATGTATGTAGCTTTGGCATTCTCACGTTTCGGAACGTTCTTGCCGGCGGATTTTATTGTGACCCGAGCAGCAGCGCTCGTTTGTGCAGGAGCAGCACTCTGCACAAACAAAAAACGAACTTTAATTTGTAAGGTACATTATAATGCCTTTGGTATTTCCCTATCCGCTTTCTGGTGCTGCTTATCGAGTAATCAGATAAAACCAAAGGACACTAATGGACTGAAGCTGGAACCCCGATGTGTTTGTTGGGGACACGCGATCATACTTAACATCGTGCGGTGGCATCTAATGTATTCTTCAGCACGATTTATTCAACAAGATCTGTGAACATTTTTCATTCTGCATTCGGGTAGAGTGATTCTGCCCCATCCGTATTCATAAGTTTCTGCTGTTGATTGTTTGAGAAGGGGCATTTTAGCAACGGTTACGGGATGTTCCCATCCACTCTGAGAAACCTGTTCAAATATATTCCACATCCCAAATAATCTGGATCCATCCTGATTTCGTTCGGTGCTCTCTTCTCTTCTCCTGGAGAGTGTGACTGTTTTCACCTTGTTTTCACATCCGAATCACTGTTGTTGTCCCCGTTGCATATGATAAATCAGTTTCAGGTGGGCAGCATGCATACCGAAGAACGCATGAAAAACCATCATGCGAAAGATCGTCACCGTTGTTGTTGAAGTAACATCATCCACACCCGGCTGTGCCACTTTCAATCCGTTCTTCATTCTTTCATCACACATATTCGTTTCACGCATGTGCATCCCGTACCGTTAAAGTGTTTGTGGTTTGAAGTGGATTGCAAATTTCGCACAAAAACTCAATCAAACCTCAAAATGCTTTTGAAACCGGCGACCATTCCGTGAAAGTTTTGTTTCCGTCCTGTGTACGTTTAGGGGACCGTTGGTTCTTGTTGATATGTGCCGACGTCATGCACCAAGGCTGCGTTGGTCATAAAAAGTAAATTCGGGTTGCAACTGCCAATGTGAGTTGTGCAGCGTACGCGTGTTTTCTGTTGCCCGTTTCGACCTGCGCTCACACAGACGGGCGGTGAACCAGGCCATCGTTAGTGCGAATATGCAATGCATGTAATATCTGGTTGCCAAGTTCATATTTTTCCTTGATCCAATGTTCCACCAACTTGAATGTACCATAGAATGTCAGACAATCAAAGCATGATCGCTCCTACACTCTGCTTGCCAATATGTTTTGCACACAATGAAAACGCAGCACTCGGACTGTTGACATGGAAAGACGACGGTTTCGTTTGTTCTCATTGCTGATTTCTATCCGCGGCGCGGCACCTATTCTGACGAACAGATCTGCCCGGCATCCCCAACTCCGATTAGAGGCACGCATACTGCTCATAACATTTGATTGATTCTGACTCACCTGAATCAGCATCACACGAAGACACATGTGGGATCCATTCACTCATGCTCTATTCAGCAGCAAATTTCTACATTTGATATAATATAATACATGTTAAACATTTGTGTTTGGAGGCCTTGTGAACTTTCTGGACAGGACCTCTGCACATCGTAACTTTCATCCATTTGTATTCCACGCGTAAAATCGTGGGGCTGCAGTGGTTCGTTGCAACTCTTCTTTTCTGAACTAAGCCGTTTGGCCGATGGTCATCACAATTGCACATGCGAACCACATACCTGCATACTTGGCAGAAGTAATTTGGATCTCTCTGAAAGGGGAACGAATTTTCAGTTCAGCTTTCATTGCTGCAAACATGAACTTACCAGTGCACATTACGAAATTAGGGACCAGAAATTCTCTAATCATACAGTGGTACAATATTGATCACAGGTTTTAGCTTGACCGAATATGGTTTCAGTCATGCACGTGACTCAGCAATCAGCACAAATAATGTGGTGCAATCCACTGGTCACACGCTGGCAGAGGCACGCACCGTGTTTCCGCACCGGTGGATCTCGCTCAGCGATTAGCAGATTTTTGTTAATTTAATCCGCAAAAACGTGAATTAGGTACGTATCTAAAATTATTGTTGTGTGGTGTGGTGCGTGTTGCTGAAACGATACCCAAGTTGATGTGTTCAAAATCGAAAGTCTTCGCAGCAGCTGCTGTCGTCAGCAAAATCAAGCTCAAAATTATCGATGACGTCGCAATTTTCTTTGCGCGTGCTGAAGTTGAGCTCATGTTTTCTGGACATTGAATCTGAAACCTTGTCCGTCGCCGCACAACACCGCACTGATTGTGAATCAAGCATTGCCTCCGCGTGTCCAACGGTGTTTGATTTAATTTCGGCGGTTATTGCTCTGTCGTTCGAATGTCAACCATGATGCGCGTTACTGTGTTGCCTGAAACGTGTGTTGCAATCGCATATCGCCGCAGCTGCCGAAATTCATATTATTTTAAAGGGATTGGAAAATGGTCTTAGTAAAAATTGGGTCCAGGGGAGTAACTTGGTTCGGGGAATCCGAATCCATTCGGCTACCCGTTTAAAGAGAGTATATATTGTGCACTCATTCGGGCCGTCTCACAGATTTTGCTAAGTTGTTTAGCGGCGTTTGTCTGGGCGCTGAATAAGCACTTTAGGTCAGTTTTTTGCTGAGTGAACAAAATTGCGGAACTACCTGTTTTTCGATGGTGTATCGTTTTTACCATATGGCCTGGAAACTACAAAACAAAAATGATTATTAAATTCTAACACCCGATTTCGAAATTATTTACTGTTCGGAGGGAATGTCCACTCGTTGATGGCTTCTGGTTGGTGTTCATCTTCCGACTAATCTTGCAAACTTTCTGGAAACGATGATCCCACTGTGCTTTGTCTGCCGGATGCGCGTTGAGGCGCGAGAAAGGTGCCATTTAAAATTCGTCGTGGACCGCGGGTAGAAGTGACGATGCCCAAGTTGTGTACAAATCAGAGCCTCTGCAGCAACTACTGTCAGCAACAACTTTCGACTTGCAGCTGCCGTCATTTCCCCGCCTCCCATGACTGCACGCGTTCTGTTTGCTTATTCATTTTAGAATGTGCCAAAACGTAAATATGTTAAAATTCTAATTTTTCGAGCGAGGTCACGATTTTGTTAGCGTGCGTTGAGCTGAAGCTTAGTTTTGGGGCTGTGTAGGTTTTTGGACGCTGAAGTAACCCAGCATTACCATACATCAATGAATCGATGTTTTTGTGTTTGGTGTAACTTTGGACACGCGCGTCTACTCATGGGAGAATGTGCCATATAGGTAAGTCCATTCTTCTTTCTTCTACACACGACAGCCCTGAGGTGATGCCAATGCCAGCAGCATGTTGTTCTGGCGCTCGTATTCTTCGTTTGTTGTGATCTGTAGTCAGCATTCCAAATTTCGCCCATAAACCCGGGCCGTAAAAAATTTTTGCCTTCAAATTTTCATGCACGTGCGGGCGAGCTTGGCCACAATCACTTTGGGGATTGCTCTTTTTATGTCCTTGTCGTGGAATATCCTTACTTCCTTGAAAAGATATGAACATCTTTGTTCCTGTCGCCATGGTATGGGGCCCAGTGGTTCTGCATATCTTTGTCACAATTCAACCGTTCATACCTGCGTGTTGGCTTTGGTTGATAATATGCGAAATACGCAGCTGTACATATGCGAATAGATTGCTTGCACTTGGGGACTGTATCGCATCAGAATCATGAACAGGCAACCGTTATATCCACTGATGTCGAATATGATGTTGCTCCTGGTCGTGACACTTCCGTGGTTTGTGGAGTGCCGTTCACCATCTTCTCATATCCATCTCGCATTAAAGGTGCTGGTTAACAACCCTTCGACCGCGCTTGATCTTGGGGGTAGTATATATAAACAAAGTTTGGACATCGTGTTACTCGACCCTAATCTGGTGAGCCGATTGGTTGCTTCCTGATGTTTCACGGCCACGTTGAAGTTTGCCCCTCGTGAAAAAAACCGAAAAAATTTGAAACGCTGCTGTGACACGAATAGGCTGTTTCAAAGTTTGACACTAGAGTGACAGCAACCTCCAACAGTGTGCCGAAAACCGCAATGCACAATAGCTGTTGAAACGTCCGCATTGTTGAATAAAAAAATAAAAGGTTTCAAAAACCTGGCCATTTTTTGTTAGGATTTTCTACTCGTATAATTTTAAGCATCTGTGGTGAATGAAATAAGTTGTCAATTACAAATAAAAATCCTCTAATTATCAAGTTTTTTGTTTGTGCTCCCCAGTTTTCAAAACCCTACACAGCTCACACAATGTTTACCACAACATGCGCAAGGCAGCCATTCCACAGCGCACACACACAACAAAGCTTGCCAGCTGAAACATTACTGTGTTGTCGCTGTGCCGGCTGTGTGTTGTCGTTGGGTGTGTGCTGTGGAATGGCTGCCTTGCGCATGTTGTGGTAAACATTGTGTGAGCTGTGTAGGGTTTTGAAAACTGGGGAGCACAAACAAAAAACTTGATAATTAGAGGATTTTTATTTGTAATTGACAACTTATTTCATTCACCACAGATGCTTAAAATTATACGAGTAGAAAATCCTAACAAAAAATGGCCAGGTTTTTGAAACCTTTTATTTTTTTATTCAACAATGCGGACGTTTCAACAGCTATTGTGCATTGCGGTTTTCGGCACACTGTTGGAGGTTGCTGTCACTCTAGTGTCAAACTTTGAAACAGCCTATTCGTGTCACAGCAGCGTTTCAAATTTTTTCGGTTTTTTACGAGGGGCAAACTTCAACGTGGCCGTGAAACATCAGGAAGCAACCAATCGGCTCACCAGATTAGGGTCGAGTAACACGATGTCCAAACTTTGTTTATATATACTACCCCCCAAGATCAAGCGCGGTCGAAGGGTTGTTAACCAGCACCTTTAAGACAAGTGGAGCACACATTGTTTGCTTGATGCATCAGTGAACGTGTATAATGCCGAATAATCAATATGACATCAACATGATGTACCGTGGGTCCCGGTGACCATGTTCATGTCCCGAAGTGTTGTGTGCGACGGTTCCCTGAACCGAAAAGACCCCATTGGATGTTTCCCGAGGGGTTGTTGCAGCTATTGTGCCATTTTTTTCATTCAGGGTTTAGCAAATTTATGTATGATGTGATGTTTGTTACCCGATGATTGTATTCCTGATGGTCCTCCATCCGTTCGCAATCGTAAAATTAGGGTCAGTTTATCATATCAGGATAAGAAAGGAGAACACAGTGCCGATAGTTATACAAATATCAGGATTTCCTACGTGAAACTCGAGTCGATGAAAGTTTAGTCTTTGGTTAACTTTCACAGTCCTATTTGCTTTCGTGCAAGCTCACAAAGCCGTGGAACATAATCTGGCTTGGATCATTTCTCATTTCACGCACTATGTATCTGTTGCCATTTAATCTGTGGTGTGGTAGTGATCGACCCTTGAACCGGTTTTGGTCAACCTCCAGGGAGACAATAGGTTGCACACAATACCAAAACCAAGCTATTCAATTCGGCTGCCGAGCGAGCTTGACAGCTTCACGCTGTTCTGGGAACATGCAACCGTTAGTCATTGATCCCTCCAACTGCGTTTGAATTGCGTTCTGGTTTGTGGAGTGCCTTTCACTCTGCTCATATCCATCTAGCATTAATCCATTGCTTTATTTGGGGACTACACAAGTTCGGGGCCACCGGCCACCGCCCAAACTACGGTAATCCTTTATCATGTTACCACTTTTCTGCTTACCATATTATGATCTGACTTGACAAAACAATGAAACCTCCGCTGGCGTCCAACGGTGGGCATTAATCGACTTTTAAGCTCAAGTAATCAGTTTCGACTCAGGCCATCGGCGTGCACATTGGATGCTTGATGCTTCAGTGAACTCGTGTAGGGCCAAAGCAAGTGATCATGGTCAAACAAAATAGCTGCCGAAGAAATGGAGACAGTAACGTTCATACAATACCAAACTATTTAATTCAGCCGTCTTCCAGCGCACTCGCTTCTGAATTCACATATTGAGCTTGGCGCTGTTCTTTGTTAATGGCTCTCTTGCGACGTCACGTTGTCATCCACACTGCTTGGCGACAACAGAGAACTTTTGATCGATTTCTCTGCAAAATATTGACCAGTTCATCTTACACATCGGCTAATTTTGCATCAAACAACGACTTACGTCTTCGCAGCGAAGGTATTCTAATCACAAATTAACAGCGAAGCAACGCTGAAAAGTTCA
The DNA here is from genome assembly GCA_030248065.1 of Rhynchonema sp. JSB1_4. Taxonomy (NCBI): domain Eukaryota; kingdom Metazoa; phylum Nematoda; class Chromadorea; order Monhysterida; family Xyalidae; genus Rhynchonema; species Rhynchonema sp. JSB1_4. The sequence goes on along the minus strand of JASAMV010001472.1, from coordinate 17,695 downwards.
GCAAATCTCAGTTGGTCAAAATGTAAATCGCGGACACGAATAAGAGCGTTTGATCCGCTTTGACGGTGTGAACCACCTTTAAACAGAAATCAGCTCATAAAGCACAGACTGAGTCTGGCCGCGAAACGTGGCACAACAGTGAGTGGGTGCAAAGGAGCTGGGCAACAAAATAGAATGCTCTTGATAGATGTGCAGAGCTCCGCAAGAATAAGCCGCGCCTGCTGTTTGAGTGTGCACCGAAACGTAGACCAAGTCTCGGACAGCTGCGTGCAACATTGATTACAAACGCCACATTGTGCTGCTGCTTTGGGTACCACTTCGCTTGGGCACCGATGAAGCTCATTTTCTGAACCTTTCGGCAATATGTTTGGCCTAGTTTTTGCTTTCTGAGAACAACCAAAAGATATAAATTTGCTTCAAGTGCGGGGTAGACGTTATGCTATTTTACGCACGCTCGAAAGGCAAAAAAGCGAGAGTGGCTTGCAATGGTACAATGGCTTGCGATCGCTTATTTAAAATCCCAAATAAGTAGTACCGAAATTAATGTCCGATTTACTCTTGCGCAACCGCAATCTGACGCTTGATCAAACCTTACTTCACAGTGAAAAGTTACTGACTCATGACATGTTTGTGATCAAGGAAGGCTTTTCTGGATCCTAACCTTTATTAAGGGGCATGCTGTAAACAAGCCTTATGGGAAAATCTTCAAGAAAAATGGCATCCATCCCACATCATCCATATTAACTTGAAAACAGGGGTGGCACACACAACACAACCCCAGATTTGAAACAGTTATGATAGGTAAACGCAGTCTACGGGAGGTTGTCACTCAGCCCCCGAATACGGTAACCCACCGTAATTTTGATCTGCAAAGATCGTGTCGAGACCATTTTGTTTTTTATCTATGTTTTGCGTGTTAGCGCCAACACCAACCAACATTTCGAAGTTTTGGTGATCGGCGCGCACGATGACAATTTCCAGCTTGCTGCCGCTAATACACGTGTCGATAAGCAGCGAGCAACATGGGTCTCGCAACGATCTCGCTTGCCGTGGGTTACGGTATTCGGGGGCTGAGTGACAACCTCCCGTAGACTGCCTTTATTCATATACGTTATCATAAAATATTTTACACTGATCGCTTTGTGATTTCTTGAATTTCTACATTATTTCACGGATCGCCATCAAAATCATGACCACATCACTAAAACGAAGTCAAAGTTCACCAGCAGCGGCGAGGTGATGCGGTGCTGTCTGCTGATGTTGCAGTAAATTTTTTTTATTTTTACGTAAACAGCCTTTTTTGAACATTTTTCAGCCAATCAACGTCGTTGTCGATCGCTCGCGTGGATCGTAGCGCCACCGGCGACCAAGTCGACAAGCACAACCAGGGCGAACAGGAACTGTTGCGCAAGAAATACATCGGACCGGCCACGCCCACACAGGTAAATTTGTTATCTTGAAAGATCAGTCATTTTTTCGAGAGAATCGTGGGGGGAAAGTCGCGGTCAATATTGTACGTATTGTATGATTAACTTTCGATTGATGATCAGAACAAAATGAACTTTGGGCCGACTTAGAGTTGACTACGATTTGTCATCAAAATGGGCGTATAATTATGATGTACCTATCATTGAAGCATCACCCAGCTGGCCATCTGTTGATCTGTCCATATGGATTAGTTCAGCTCTTTCATAAAATCAGCTGGCTGGTTGATGCTTGCCATTCATTGTTTTTGTGAACCAAACAACTGATTTTGCGAATCAAGGTCAAACCCATATTGATGTTAGGGAATTTCGGCCAAGGATCAGTCTAGATCCCGACTTTTTCACTTCCTGCCCCCGATATTTAGGCGTTCCGTCAACTGTCGCCAGGCGAGTTCTGTCTGTATCATTTGGAGCCGAGCGACAAAGAAATGTACGATGATGGATTCACGGCTGCGCTGCCGCTCATGTTGGCACTCAAGTGCGTGGATGCGGAGGAGAAAATTTTATTCGATTGCACGCAAAATTTGATCAGCTCGAGTGCATTCAGTCTGACTGAACGAAATTCGGTCTGTAAGCAACATCTTTATCTGCTCAGTCCGGATCAGGCTTGTCTCTGTAAAGTCTTTCGATCGATGCTGAAGTCAAGCACATTGGACCAGCGTTATATTGTGTTCGTCAGTCGCTTGGGTCATCAGTTGGTGAAGCTTGAAAAATGTAAAAATACATATTTCCCAATGACTAGGACAGGACCGATCCTAGCTAAACTGAACCAAGTAACTAATTCACAATCTTTTTGTTACGCATGGGACACCTGCCCAAATCGAATCAATTCTTACAAGCAACTGGTTGCGTTTACAGGACCACATCCAGACACGAGCACCACTATCCGATCCGTTCCGTGCACTGCGAACAGAGTGCCAGCATTCTGTATCACGTCGAAATGGGCCCTGATGCTCCAAGGAAATTCAAGTTGGTGAAAATATAATTTCGTCAGTTACCTCTGAGCTTCGCGCACACTTGTAGACCTTGAGGTTAGGGCAAAAGCCTATCGGCATTATGTAGATCCCTCTCACGGTCTGGGGCCAACCCTAGGAGTGAGAGTCATTGACCTATAGCTACGTAGCTGATGTTTCAGTTCCGTCCACGCGTTGTGCGCATTCTACGAGCGTTACGCGGTGCGCATGCCCAACGGTGCGTTCGAGCCGTTGCCCTGGTGGCGAATGGACAAAGAGGAATATCGGTTAGCGCGCGCCCGTAGCGCAGTGGTTTGTTCACTGGCGCGACAAATGTTCGAGGGTTCGAGTCCAGTCGGGAGATTTTTTTCAAATTTGATTTTTTGCAGTTGTGGTCGAACTCCGTTGCCGCCGGCCGGTTTCGTGTCGCTGCACAACGCGCGCGTCACATCCGATCAGATCATGGAACCGAACATCTAGACTTGACGACACCATCGACCGATTACCATTGAAAGAAAAACTAAATGCGATATTTTTTCGACAAAAAAAATGATTACATTCGTATAGATGTGTGCCAACATATTTGATGATTATTGCGTATAGTAGCGAAATAGTGGAACAAATCCATAAACTGATTCATGACATGCTTATGATCAAAAGCTGTTTCTTGAGCCCAACCTGGGCATGAACAAGCTTTAGGAAAAATAACTACAAAAAATGTAATGGTTTGCATAGCAATTAACATTTGCCGCAAGTAGTTTCAAAAAAAGCAAAGCCAAATTCAGTTCAAGACAATGAAGATACATACATAGGGCTGCGTCCGATGATGAACATACGCACGGAATTATCGAATTTGTGTCCCGCAATCAGGACGAACTCGACGAAAAAGTGAAGGTTTGCTTGTTTTCAAGGGGATTTAACAGGCGTTGTGGAACTTGATTGATTCGACTTGCTGTCGCAGACAGACGGTGCACCAAGTCATCGTCAGTGTGAATGTACCAGATGGCCACATGACCCGAAAAGCAGACAAAGTTCAATAAATGCTCTTGCTTCTTCAGGATATGAAGCGAAGCGAAATCGAGAAACTGAAGCTGCTGACCGAAAGAATGGAGAGTGACGGCCAGTTTGCGACATCATCAACTGGTGATTCCCGACCAAAGCGTCCGTTCAAAAAGAACTGCCCAACTGGATCAGGCTCAGGTGCTTCTTTTTTGGTCACAAGTTTATTGTTGTGTATATCTTATTGCAATTTGGCACGAACTTACACGAGATGGTGAGAATGATTGCATTCCAGAGCATCAAAAGCGACCGAAGGTGGCCACGTCGGTCGCACAACAAAAATTACGAGCCGTGATAAAGGAGCGGGAGGAGAAGGCAAGCAGCATCAATTTGATAACAGGCCCCGGAGGTGTAAATGCGACATCAGACAACATATCAGATGATTCCACACAAACCAGGTCTGCCACGTCATTTACTTGCACAAACCTTGACTAGGGTGTCAAAAGATCAAGGTTCAAAATCTGATGCACCACTTGCAAGCTTTTTCTTCTTTTGAAGCCTTTTTGCTCATTGCAGTTCGTCCGACGATGATGATCTCACACTGGAACAGTTGGTGCTGAAGAACAAACTCGTGGTCCCCAAACCGAAGATGCCCAGCCAGTCGTCTGTGTCCGGGCTGTCTGATCGTCTGTCCAAAGTGGAGAGCAAGCACTCCATGAAACAAAAAGCAGGACATTGAGCAATTTCGGTTAGTCCATTCTGAATTTAGAGATAACTTTGTTTGAAAGCTTGAAAAAACTTGTTTCACATTAAACTAGGTAAACTAAACGAAGAATTGTTTTGCAGGAAACACTGTGACGGGCAGTTCGCCACCATGCAAAACGTGCTCACGGAGGGGCTGGCTGACCTTCGAGTTTTGTACTCTTGTCTTCACTAGACGGTGGACAAAGTACAATGGTGGCAAATAAAACAAAACAAAAAAACAAACACTGTTGCTCCACAAGACAACAATAATAAATAGATAAACGTCGGTCAAGTTTTGTGATCGGATTCGGCTTGAATGAATATTGGGGCCAGGTCCGCCTTCGCGGTCCAATCGCTTGAGTCGAATTACATCGACTATTGCGCCTTGCCCGTAGAAAGGTCGCCGGTGGCTGTAGACTCTGGAAGAAGAAGAGAAGGCATGTTACAAGTGTTTTCACCTGATGTTTCACCTGGTTATTTGAAAAAAATATCACAGGTGGGTTTCGGCTCCTGATGGCACACTGGACATTGCATTGATCACTGGCAGCACCTAATGTTTCACTCGACTATGTCGTTTGGGAGATTTTGGTGTTTTGTGGTCTGCAGATCCGTGCGCTTCGTCTGTGACGATGGCTCCGGGCGTACAATCGTGTAATTGCGCTTGGAGCCGTTCTCAAAGTCATCGTCATTGCTGTCGAGGTTCAGCCAAGGTGTGCTGCCGCCGTGCCGCGATCGTCTTTCACCATCATGTAAATGTAGGCATCAGTGTCCGCTCCGTAGTCGGTGCCGGATTGCACTTCGACAATGTACTCTGGAATATGAGGACTTTAGCAAAAAATTACAAAATTCGAAAATATATAAAAATTCGACAGTTCATCATATCTGGAAACATGAAAATTCGCAAAAATCATAAAAATCCAAAAATTCGTCTAGTCTTCAAGATCAAGCAACGCTGAGCCAATCAGGGCGTGAGCCGCTAATTGTAAGCCGCTAATCGCTGATTGCAATCAAGCAACGAAGATTCAAACTCAACCAACTTTCTTTCTGCGCGGCAACCCCTGCAACGAACACAGCCACAAACAGCAACTGGATTCTCATGATGCGAGTCGAAGACACGAGGAGGATTTTTGGCAATTCGAAACTGTGCAAATGTTGAAATCGGTTGATCGATGACGTAGAAAACGCTATGATGCCACGGATCTCGTGAGCTTCGTTGCACTTGGCGATGCAACGTTTAAAACAGGGGCTGAGATCAACGTTTTGGGGCTGGTGAATAAACCTTGGAAGCCAAACATTGGCCTGTGAAAAGAATAAAGTAAACTTACAGCATACTGAACAGTTATTTTGACGTGCATATCTTGAACCGCCGCGAAGTCCAAGAGGTCAAAACACCGTTATTGTTACAATGTCAAATGGCGTGATTTGTCTGCAAAAAAGCGGCGTTGTGTTTTGTTCTCAGACAGATACAAAATTTTTATTTTTGCATCGTTGTTTCTATGATCAAGTTCGAACCTTCGTGCTTCGCACTTCGTAGTATAGTCGCAAAATTGACGTGATGTCTTCACCGTTGTTCAGCATGGAAGTCAAGTTGCTGTTGGTGGCGCTGTTGTTCGGCTGCATTGGAGCGCAACAAGAAGGTCGGTTGAGCTCGACGGTTCTTTTATTCAGTTTTCGAATAAATGCAAGAGCTATTTTTTTCCGAAATTGTACAGAGGCCGCTATTTTATTCAAAAAGGCAGCTGCATTTTAATCACAGAGTACAAGGTCGAAATCAAGACGGGTCCGCACGATCAGGCTGGCACGAATGGTTGGGTGTTTCTGGAGTTGCACGGCAGTCGCGGTGATTCGGAAAAGTTGTACCTCGACAAAGCAGCTGACCGCAGTTTGGTGTGGATTGATTCCAACGTCGATCCGTTCGATCAACCCAAGCAAACTGACACGTTCATCGTCACCGTTGATGCCATCAGTCCCATCCTATCAATCACGTTCAACTTTGTCGGCGCGTTGAGAAGTGAGGAACGGCAGACCGGCAGACGGGCAATCGAGCTACTGCTGGCCTGTCTAAGACCAGTTTAAGCCAAAAAAGATCACCGGCGGTTATGCCTTATTTGTCCCACACAAATTAAGCCAAATGCGGACATGGGGTGGAATTTTCGAAACGGTGTAAAGGTCAGTAGGGCGTAAAGGTCGGAGTAAAGTTCGGTCGAAAGCTCGGTCGGCGCAGCTCGGTGTAAACGTGAAACATTGGCTGTTATTAACGTGGAATGTTTCAAGTTTACACCGAGGTCTATCACACTGAGCTGTCGACCGAGCTTTCCACCGACCTTTGCACCCAACTGACCTTTACACCGTTTCGAAAATATCACCCATGCACCTACATACTGTACATATGTATGTAAATCAAGACAAAAATACAAGTCTGCTGTCTTGGTCTCTGCTGTTTTTTCTTTGTCAAGGTACTCTTGTTGACACGAGCTCTGCACAATAGTCAGACCACCAGCAACTGGTCCAGATCCAAAGGTACATATACATGTACATACATGTAATTATACTCCTATGTAGGGCTCGCGCGGGAAATTTTTTTGAAGGACGGGAAAAGTTGGGGAAATTTCCCGTTTTCCCCAAGGGTCCGGGAATTCTTGCGGGAAATGGAGGTTTGGAATTTTGAAGGACGGGAAATGTCGCGGGAAATGGTTTTCAGAATTTTGAAGGACGGGAAATTGCGGGAAAAGGCCTATTTCCCGCGGGAAATTTCCCGCGGGAAATGCGGGAAAACGGGAAATTTCCCGCGGGAAATGGCGCTATTTCCCGCAGATTTCCCGCGCAAACCAGGAATTTCCCTTAAATTTCCCGCTGAAAATAGGAATTTCCCGTAAATTTCCCGCGGAAAACAGATATTTCCCGTAAATTTCCCGCCCTAGATTTTGGTTTGAGAAGTTACTAATGCAATAGTTGACCACTATAAACGTACCTTTAGATGTTTTAAAAAGTGGACGACAATTCCTGTTGTCTGTTGATGTAAACTGTGAATTTCTGATTGATCGGTTCAGGGCGTGAGCCGCTAATTGTAAGTTGAAAAATGCAGCCTAGGTCAATTGCTCAGGATCGTGATCATCATGAGCAGGTCTGAAAAAGACAAAATTCTATTTCCAACCCATACTAAAGAGAAAAAGACAACAAAAGATGATCTGATCGTTTCGATTTCCCGTTTCCCGCGGGAAATTTCACGGGAATTACTGACGGGAATTCCCGCGCGGGAAATGGTCGAAGGACGGGAAAAAGCGGGAAATGGCCGATTTCCCGCGGGAAATTTCCCGCGGGAATTTTCAGGCACAATTTCCCGCGGGAAATTTCCCGCGGGAAATGGCACTATCGAAAATATTTCCCGGGAAACGGGGACGGGAAATTTCCCGCAAATTTCCCTCCCTCCCGAGAAATTCCGCGGGAAAAAAATTTCCCGCGCGAGCCCTACTCCTATGTATCCTGGTATATATAACTTCCCCTCAGGTTGGCAAGTCGGCAACGTTACTCTGTATCTGAAGGAAGACGATGGCAAGTGGAGTGTTCCCATGTTGTTCAAATTCAACAAGTTGGTTTTGGTGCCGGTAGTTTGTGTCAATAACAAAAATATAGGGTATGATGTCATTCAGCAAATGGCTCACGAGCGGCGACGCAGCCAGTACCCCACCCGACAACTGCTTTTTCTCACAGTGGTCTGCATGGACACCCTGCGCAACAACATGTGGAACTTGTGGAAGGGGTAGGTCCCACAGAGAAGTTCGGTTTCAGCTGAAACAAACGATGCTTGATTACATTGAGGCATGATCCATACATACCGAAAGCTACTTGCTCGAACGCCTTCTGGTGCTGCGTGTGCAAGAGATGCAGCTTTACGCATGTACGACTATTGTACGCTGAACACGTGTGGTGTCCGCAGGCGTGACGCTGAACGCTTTATTCCAATATCGGAAGAAGAGAACCTGAACAAAACAGAGCCTCAGAATCATTCAAAACTAAAATCCGTGGATGTGAACCACAATTGATGATGGTGATTGATGACACACGGCTTACCTCATTCTGATGATCAACATGACCTTCGAAAGTATTTGTTTATTTTGTATAGATACCCACCTACAGTACATTTCCAGGAAAGGGGTAGCTGCACTAGCAGTGTCACGCGGGTATACGATTAAGTTGCGTGCGCGTGTTGTAGACTCAGCAGCTTGTAACTTTCCCACGCTCACTACCTGCACGAGGTCACACGCGCATACCCGCTTGCGTAATAGTACGGTGTGTGATGAGTGGCTGGTTTTGATATTGGGTTGCTTCCTGTTTTTGTTGCCAATTAACAATAAATGCACACAAAAAGCAAGATTTATGCTTCTCTCACTTCACGAACCGAATGTTGCGAATGTTTACCATCACCTGCAACATTAGAACTGCGAATAATAGAACGGTCACTCAGAAAAACGCTTCAAAGCTTGCAAAACACACATGAATAAACCCAAAAGTTCGAATAATGTAAAGCAAAGCCAGAAATAATCGTTTGGGTCACACAGCACAAAGACATGGAGTGAACTCAGCACAAAACTGACAGATGAGATGTGCAAATAGGTTTGTCAAAGAAATTCGCTTCGAAAAAGAAATTCAAAGAATCGCTTCCCAAACACCGAACAAACTCAAAGCAAGCGCGCTTGAACTTGCGTTCTACAGAGGAGATTTTTCACACGTAAACAAAGTAAGTAGTGTGCTTATTGATTCTGTGATCACATGTAAATCTGGCTGCGGTTGTACAGGCCTGGTCTGTGGAAGACGATGTTCGCGAATGGCGTCCACGTTGCAGGACGGGTTCGAACAGCATCGTGAAATCAGAATTCTAAAGTTGAACTTTCTTTAATTTTTCTTTTCTTTGGATTGTGATACCTGTCAGAGAAACAAAAAAATATGGGCGTGGACCGTGCTAGTGAATATTTTTATCTCCCAAGTATTCAGTGCAGCATTGGCGCGGATTGCACTCAAAACAGACTATATTAGAGCCCATTTTCTGGAAGATTCCACTTGTTGTTTTTCCATTGACACCAACCGCTTAATTGCCAAAATCGGCTCGTGGATTCATCGATCATCACGTCACGCATCATGCTATATCCGTCCATCGCGATGTTGCTGACCTTGGTCGCTGTTGGGAGATTTGAAAATAGTTGGTCAATATGTTTTCAGTACAACAAATTATGTAACTGGCCCTCAACACGGTTACGGCTTGGTGTCGGGCTCAAACTTTCGCTCACAGTAGCTTTGGGCTTGCGCCAATGGCAAGTTCTAGCCTCGGGCTCACACTTGGGCTCCCGTAAGCGTAGCCTAAGCCTTATTCCAGGCCTAAACTCATACTTAAACTAAGGGTTGGGTTAAAAAAAGTAAAAAAAAAATTTTAAAAAAGTTCGCCACTTTTTCGGTTATTAAAAATTAGAAAGATGAGTTCACTTTTTATTATTTCACAACTTTTTTTATTATCTTCCCTTTTTTGTTGTAAAATGCATGTTTTTGTGCATGTTTCTGCTTGTTTTTCTCAAAAAATCACCTGCGGTCCTTGTATTTGGCTTCGGTAGAATGTCATTGTAACGGTAGACAGTCTGCGGCTCTACTAAACGACTTAAATAGCCGTCATGATGTGCGCATTTAGGTGTTCCAAAGACAAATCTGCTTAAAGTTTACATATCTTGCCAAAACGCCGGAACTCACTAACCGCGGGTTATGCAGCGTTTGCATGTAATTTTGCTAAAAAAATGTGCAGTTATTTACCGTTCCCAAGACACGCCTTTACTTTTCGTGGTGGCCCCAAACACGAACTGTCCCGTTATCGGGCTCATCGTGACAAAGATCACCTCGCTACTGGCCAGGAAGATTGAATGTCCTTTACCTATTACCTGGCTGGTTTTATTTGTAGCCTTAATCGTCGTCTGATAATATTACTTGGCCTGCGCTCGCAGGTTTTGACCGAATGTCAACGTTTGAGATGTGAGCGCCGTTAAAAGGGCAAAAACTAGGATCAAAGTGTCACAGGCAGTGTCGTACTTTGAGATGGCCCTCAAGCCCTTCTGCGATTGATCTATTTTCCGTTTATCTTATTTGGTTCGTTTCTTTCAACTTTCAAGCATTAGCGAATTTTGTTTGACACAGATCATTGTGCCCACGAGCCGGGAGCACGCAATATGACCAGGGTTGGGTTAAAAAAAAGTAAAAATTTTTTTTTTAAAAAAAATTTTTTTTTAAAAAACGTTCGCCACTTTTTCGGTTTTTAAAAATTAGAAAAGTAAGTTCACTTTTTTTTATTATTTCACAACTTTTTTTTATTATTTTCCCCTTTTTTACTGTGAAATGCATGTTTTTATGCATGTTTTTGCTTGTTGTTTCTCAAAAAATCGCCTGCGGCGCTTGTATTTCGCATCGGTTCAATGCCATTACAACGTTAGACAGTCCGTGGCTCTACTAAACTATCTAAGCAGCCGTCATTATGTGCGCATTCAGTTCTTCCAGCAAGTCAAACCTGCTTGAAGTCTTAAATTATCGTTCCAAAACTGCGGGTTATGCTGCTGTTTTCATGTAACTTTGCTTAAAAATGCGCCAATCATTTACCTTTCCCGTGACACGCCTTCACTTTTTATACTGCAATCTTACATATGTAGGTACATATGGTGGACAGACTATCCCCAGCGCAAATTGTCACGTTATCTGGCTCATCGTAAAAAATCTCACCTCGCTACTGCCCGTTTGTGAACACAACTGGTCGGTGTCAACTATTCCTATATTCTCAAGTACAATCAAATATACTTCCAAAAATTTCGGCAATTTTTCACATTGAGAACCGAAATTTTTGTGGTCCGGAATAAAAAAAGTAAATCTTAAAAAAAACATTTTTAAAAATTCAAAAAAGTTAAAAAAAAAAGTTCGATAATAAAAAATTTTTAATCCAACCCTGAATATGACACCCTCTTGGTCTTGGTTATGTTTGTGAGCAAAAAATGTGGATTGAATGAAAACCTTTGCAGTCAAAGCTCCACACTGCTGAATAGAACGTGACCGGACGCGACTACTTTGTTTACTATGGAGCACAGGGTTAAAGCACCACTATGACAGAAAGCTATTTGGTAATCTAGTGCGGGCTCATTCACGAATGTTTAACGAAAACGATGTGTTGATAACATTGTTCTGTTGTTGAATTCTGTGCGAGATGAGCAGCTTTCGATTGACCCAAGTGCAATAAATGCCTGTTTCAAGATCTCTGGATCTCAGTCACAACACATCCACCCAGTTTCCAAGTACCAGCAAAATAATATCGAATTCATGAAGATCCCGGCCGTGTTTTTTTAATAAATGTGACTGGCTTTTCTGTCAACGCCTCTGCGTTTGCACTCATATAGCCAAGCGGAGTCGCAGTCTCTTTTCAAACTCAAAAGTTTTTATTACCATAAGAGCTGAACACAGTCATGTGGCTGCACCTATAACACCGGCGAGACAATCCTGTGAACAGAGTGGCTATAGCGCACAAAATCAAGCCCACGAACCTAGTCTGACACGGCAAGCTTTCTACACGAGATCAGAATATTTGTGCCGTGCATATTTGCAAAACACTCTCGCGTTTTTGCTTACGGCACTGTTTGGTACCGTAATCCGGAGGCGTATACGATAGCGTACGGTACACGCACCCATATTGTGTGTTGTTTGCATGCGAGGCACCAATATCCTGAATTTCCAGTGGCCAGCCAAAGTGGCACATGAACACATGCTTTTCTTTACAGGACAATAATAATCCATCAAAATTTGCGCGGTTACGTGTGGCTGCGTTGGTTGTCTACAAGCTACATATATGGCAGTTCAAAGTTCCTATTAGGAAGTTATAAAAATCGTCGTATGCGCCCCGCCCCGATCTTGGCCTTGTTTTCACTCGCGAAGTGGCCGGCCATGTTCCCGGCCCTCACTGGGTACTTTTGAGTCATGCGCAGTCTGTGTGAACCTTTTCTGAATTTTTTAAATCAGAAAACCCAAAAAAAGATCTCAGCTGATAGGTGTATGAACACATGTACATATATAGCTTGAAGAACCCCTAAATAGCCGATGCGCGCTTGTGTGGTTTCACAAAGAAGCGCAAACCCGCCCTTCCAACCAACTTTTTCGTGCGTCATCAAGCCGCCATGGTGTGTCAGCGTAATATTGTCAAATTGCGCATGACAGCTGAGTCTGCTGTGCCATTAATTGTGCGCGCTGGTAACTGCGAAATGTCATAGGGACCATTTTTTCATCATCACAATTGCACTACTGTAGGTACACCTTTATGTCCGGGGCGCTTTTCCAGTCTGATGCGTTTTTTTCGTGTATGACATCACGTCGACTTGTACACATGAAAAATGTTGTGTTTCGCTTTGTACATATATGTGTGGTGCTGTTGACGCTTGTGTTCTCGATAACACGGTTTTTGCAAAATTCACCAAAGTTCTTAATCCATTTAGGCCTTTTACTGTACGTACAGGAAAAGCCTATAGTGTTTCTGGACCCTGCCCTCATATAATGGAAATATCACCATGTCAGAAGATGAAAATGTTACTTGTTCCTGTCAATGGTCATTAATCGCGCTGGTTAATAGGGTATTAGGATCGCCCCGCGGATTCCAGACTTATATAATTTATTTCAGGGCTTCACTTTGGCTTACTGGCCTGCTAAAAACTGACCATTGTAGCTTACCGAAACCAGCGTAGCAAGCGCTTTATGGCTGAAAGTTTTGCACAACATTTTTATTGATAGAGCCATGGTCATGCATGCCCATACCTGTCCATACCATACGTATCTTTATCTTTGTTCATGCTTCAGAATAGTCTGACTAAATGCCTCTCGCGTAACAACGCATCCATCCCACTTATATAACAGTGCTGTGAAACATCAGCAGTCATGCCGGCGCGTCGAACAAATAACCGAGTCGAGCAGTACATTGTGTACCGAAACCCAAGTCATCGGTATCCATTGCAACAGGTACTGTATCATGTTGTAGAACTACACCTTCAGCACCAGCTGCAACTTTTGGCTGATTGCGAGGCCCTGCGCCTGGCGCACGCACGCGCCTGAGCCTTGTAAGCATACACGGAACACCACAGGCTCAGGCTCGGTTGATTCATTGCTTTTTAGGGTCAGGCGGCCATTTGGCGCATTCGCACTGACGATGACCTGATACACCGCCGCCATAGTTTGTGGAAATGGGTGTAGAAACGACGGGAAACTGCCGAAAACAACACAATTTTTGTGGTCTGAAGCATTTCGGCAATCGGTCTCCCGATCGCAACGTTAATTGATACCAGTCGCTATGACCAGATCGTATAACAATCATAAATGCAATACCCCGTAATCTGATCCTCCACATAACAATAAAGCGGTCAATATAGAGATCAACAACTTGGTTGCCCCCGTGAATATGGTGCAAGTCGAGTGGACAATTTTCATTGTAACCGCGAATCTCCCTCCATCAAAATCTCACAACAAAAATTTTTTTAAAGGTCCATCTTATTATTTTCCAGCCCCGTCCATCCTATCCACCCAGCTCGCCCTGTCGTCACATTCTAAACCCAGCTAACATCAGTCGTCATTACAACAGCAACAACGACAACAATTATTACGAGAATACAATTAGCAGCGCCGATCTGAACGTAAACGAATTCCAGGACATTGTCTGCTGCAATCTGACGCGCAAAGCGCACGCCATAGTCGGCGTGGTTGCGACCATTGCGTCGCTGTTGGTGTCAATGATCATGATTATTGTGGTCGTGTCGCTGTGATGTTTCACTATTGTGTGTTGTTCGTTGAAGTGTTTGTACCATGTGCATAAGCGTTTGATGTTCCGATTCTGTTGGTTGAAAATTTTGAAGTTTGGCCACAGCGAATAATGATCGAATAATGACGAATAATAAAAATGATCGTGTTTAGACAACGGAAGAACGGTCACAGAGGATATTATTATGGAAAATAGCACTGAGAAAACGAAAATTTATTAAAATGAAAATTTACTGTCCGAATATTGCCACAGTCATAATCACAGTGACCAACATAAGCACATTGTGCACCGCGTTTGTAGTCGATGATGATATACGACATTTGTCATCAGGGCCGTCCCATCCGATCGCAAAGATTCGTGCTGGGGCACCACTGCCTGCAAGAAAATACTTACTTGCACACAAACGGAAATGTTTCTTTTGACTCATTTAGTATTTGCGCAGGATTGCCCCGAGCTAATAGAGTTCATTTTGTGGTCATCAAAGTTGTATGTATATTTCAGAGTGCACTGGCACACCAGCTTCAGAAACCTCAAGTTGCAGCATGGGGTGTCGTATTCGGTGAAATTTTTTAGCAGAATTTTCGGCCAAACACTCGAATCTCTACCGCGGTTGAGACGGTAACGAAGCGCATTTCGAGAATTCGCTATAGGCTGCTGGTGATCTTGCGCGTGCCATAAAGTGGTCCCCACCAGGGTTGGGCAAAAAATTTGTTTTGAAAAAAAACTTTTTTTACAAAAAAGGTTTTGCAATATAAAATTTTTTTTCCAACTCTCACAATTACGCAACCGTGATTATGCAAACATGCAATTACGCAAAGTTGATGTTTCACTCACCGGTCTTCAACCTCAACGGCATGACCACCAGGGTCGCGCCCCTGTTCGGCAATTGCATTGTGTTCGCCATGTTCTCAATACCAGGACGATTTGAACCCAAAATCACCTGTGATGTTTCATATCTTGCATACAGTCTGCCCTAGTGGCGATTTGGGGATCTGTCTCTCTCGAATGTTCAGTGGGAAGAATATTTAGTGCATAATCACGCGGTGACGACGGATTGGGAAAATTAGAAGATTTTACATACATGAGATGCGGATATGCGCACCTGTTCGTGCGTTTAGAGGATTATTCCACTATGAAAAACGGCAGCCATTATGGCCTCGCCGCAGAACCGTAGCCAGCCTAAGTGGGTATGAAAATGGAACGCCATGCTTACATACAGACACATAGTATTTGCGGTACTAATATGTGTGAAGTCCATCCATCAGCTCATGGCACTTTTGTTTGGGAGGTTCAGGTTCCGTTGTAAAAAATTGTTCCTCCGCAAGGCAATGTCAGAGAAAACGGCACACAAAACTAAAATAAAAACCGATTTCTGTTTCTTTTCTTTTTCGTAAGCCGACCGGAACCGGAACAGCACTGCATCCTGTCAAACTTTTCAGCTGACAAAAAGTGTCATGAGCTGATGGCTGGACTATACTTGTCAGCCATTTGACATGACATCCCTACCGTGTGAACTGAATGTCCAAAATTGAGAGCGTCGCCGACGTCCAGTGAAATCACATTTGTGCCCAACGCAAGAAAGTCTCGATGTTTCACGAGCCACTCGGCTGCTTCCACGCTCATGCCTGCATTGTATTTGGGAAATGTTAGTTTGAAATAATAAAACCGTTAATTTCCTCGGTAAGTAATAACCCCCGCTCTGTTTTTGCAGTGTGGAGAAAGAGCGAAATCCAGAAATCGGCATCGCCTGGAGAATGAGCGAAAAGAGTTAAATCTATCAATTATGGTCTCTGTTCCACAAAGTTTCCCAAACTCACCAGGAAAGTGCATATTATCGATCCATCCATAAGCATCCTTATGCGGTTCCTGCCCATTCAGCCCCAGAAATCGATTTTTGTCCGTTTCGAACCACTTTTCGTTCGGTGTCCTGACCACAATAATACACTGGTCATGGAATAGGCCGTGCTGACGCTCCCAGTTCTGCAGATCAGCAATGCTCAACGCGTAGTCCTTGTTGTCGCGCTGATCGGGCGGAATGTCGATCACACACGCCTCGCCAACGAGGTTGTTCAATGGAACCTGATGGGGGTTGCCAGAATGACTCGTGAAATATTGCGCGCCTTGCGCTTTTATGTTTCTCAAGATTCAGATTTCCAACAGAGCAAGTGAGGTCGGAATGATGTTTCAGCATCCTGCTCGTATCCATGTAACTACATAAAAGTAAACAACACCAACACGAGCCCGATTTCGAAGGTGGCATGTATTCAAAACGAATAGAAGAAGAAAATCATCATGGCCAATTTTATAAGATTTCCCAAATCAGCAGCCACGTCAGAATGTTTCACCATTCTGCCAGCTGCGAAATCGAGCTCATGTTTATGTAGATTGCCTTTGCATATTCGGGCCTTTCAGTGGCAAATCTATGCTTTTCCAATCGTCACAGACGGGCGGTGCACTAGGTGACCGAAGGTGCGCACCTCGGCCACTTTTTGATAGGTTTGGTTGGCCAGAGCGGTACTTTACCCAACATAGGGTGGAATTTTCGAAACGGTGTAAAGGTCAGTTGGGCGTAAAGGTCGGCGTAAAGTTCGGTCGAAAGCTCGGTCGGCGTAGCTATCGGTGTAAACGTGAAACATTGCCTGTTATTAACGTGGAATGTTTCAAGTTTACACCGAGGTCTATCACACTGAGCTGTCGACCGAGCTTTCCACCGACCTTTACACCGTTTCGAAAATTCCACCCATAGTCTCACATTTTCGATCGTGTCAAAGTCGTGCACGGTTGCATTTGCCGGCAGTATGTGCTGCGGTGCATCCACATGCGTTCCCACATGTTCCATCATTGAGAATTGGCCTGCTTTGACGTACGCCGGATCGCCCGCGCTTTCGAACACACCTGCAAAGTGATTGGTTATTCCAGTCACAGGAAAGTTATGTAGCTATCGGATCGAGGGCTCACGGCAGATGGGTAACTGACCGAAGGGCTACTTTGGATAAATGATAGGAGGTGCTCTCCTTTTATCCGTTCAAACTGACTGCACACGCCCTGAGTGACATTGTTTGGGAGCTACAGTGCCGGGCTAGCTGACACGTGGTAAATCAATCAAGATGGTCAATTAAAGTCGTGTCAACTCAAGCAGCCCTGAGTGAACACGAGAATTGGATACCGGAAAATGCCAAATAAAAGCTTTTCCGAATAAAACTCCCATCAGTTATTATTTTTAGCGCTATGTTCACATGTATAGTGTGGGTGCTCTTTTTAGAATTTTTTTTGTGTTCCAAAAAAGCCCCCATGCGACGCATTTGGCATTCTCCGGAACATGACGGCTTTAGATGACGACCTGAAAGGACGAGTTGAATATGTGCGGCTGTAATTGCCTTGAAATGATGCTAATCCGCCGCGGTTTTCATGAACTGGACAAACGTGAAGCGTAAACGAACCGGCAAACATCGCTTTATGTCCATATCCATCCTTGATGTACGAATCAATGGGGTACACGGTGATGTTATCGTGCAATGTGTAGGTCAAATCCAACTTGTTGCATCTTGACAGTGGTATTATACCAGCGTTGGTTGTGTCAAGCCGAATAATGACAACAAATGGCATCACAAGTGATAAGTGCATGTTCGCACTGCAATAGAATAATATCAGCATAGACACTCAAAAATTTCCGGTCAAAACGAGATGCGGATATACAAATTTCA
>JASAMV010001470.1:0-43552 GCA_030248065.1 Rhynchonema sp. JSB1_4 | reverse complement strand
CGGTGAAAGACGACCAGTACTTGCTGGATGATAAATCTGTGATTTGGGGAAAAGGTACCGAAGTCAAATATAAGAGTCCGTTTATAATAGTTTTGAAAAATGACAATATTTTGAAGTGTGATTGTTTTCACTGATTGATAATCCACAGATGGGCATGAGGACACGTAGCTGGACATCGTTCAATAGCCACATTTAGGTATCGCCCAGTTTGACCTGACCAGACCATCCGTTGCTCTGGCTTCACTGTAAAACCTACATAATGCATGATACTACGGGACTAGCGCATCTAAGAATGACATTTTTACGACAAGAGCTATCACTAAGAACTACACACGACATGACAATTTGCAGACAAACACGAAGATGACACGAACATTCCGATCCTGCCACGTGGCATGCACCAATTCCCGTTCACATTCCAACTGCCGCAGTCGGCGTTGCCGTGCTCGTTTGAGTCAAAGGCCGGTACAATTAGGTATTACATAAAGGTTGGACAAATCGGGTGTAGTTGATGGCACTGGCCACGTCACACGAGTTATTGTATCAATGCAGGTTGTGATTGACGTTGCGTACGCCAGTCCGCCGCAAGGAATCAAATATTTCACGATTGTCGGCCCGTTCATTGACTGTATGGACGAGAAGTATTTGGTTAGTGTTGTACTAAAATTCAACATTTTCATTCATACATACAGTAGTTTCAACTGCAGACGCCGATGGTGGGCTACGAACGCAAAACCGACTGTTGTTTGTGCTGCAAACGTGGACCTTTGAGTCTCCGAATGACATTGGAACGCACGGCGTACGTGTGTGGCGAACGGATACGACTGCACGCCGATGTGGAAAACAGGACCGAACAGGCACGCACAATCAAAGTCAAAGTGACACAGGTGCGGTGACTGACATTTTAACCAAACTTCGCCCAACCGAGTGTAGACTATTGAGTCCGAGATACGAAACATCGCTCGGCCCCAATACGCGAACAAAAGATCATTCAACATGTCAACTGTCCGAGAGCCATCCTCCTTCGCATGCGTACTGAAATCACTCTTCACTTCACACACAGTACGTCGAGTACTTCATCGATAAAGGCGTGCTCGGTGTGAGCCGATGCAGCACATACACTGTGTTGGAGCATCGCAGTCCACGCATAGCGCCGCAGTCGGTCATCAAATACGATTCAACGTTGGAACAACCGATTCGTTTGCCTGTCGTACCACCAACGTTGATTGGGGCGTGTCGACTCATACAGATCTACTACGTACTCAAGGTATGAATGGAATAGTTACGATTGGGATACACGTTAATTGATCGATATCTGTCATGTCAAAAGTCAGTCAATCAAGATTCCTTTGGTTTGATTGCGCGTTCTGAATTTCAGGCCTGTTTGGAAGGTGAGAAGTCCAATGAAGACCTGCACATGGACTTCCCATTCACAGTTGCCACGTCGCCGTTTCGAATCCCCAACTCGGATCTGCCGGTGATCATAGAGCATGGTCAGTTCGGCACCAAATTCTGTGCATCTGTATCGAAGTTGGGTCAAGATCACAAACTTGGTGATCTTACGGCATGCCTGGTCACGTCAATGTGATCGGACAAGACTACCTAGTCACACTGTTGAGATCGGTATTGATAGTCACATCACGTTATGTGATCGGATCCGTCTTGCCAACGAAGGACTGTCGCGCACGCGGCCGAACATTGTTTTCGGCAACATCATCCAGCTGGCCATGTGTGGGCACCGTGTTGTAGACTGTGCACACTGTGTATAGCACACAAATATAGACACACATGACCAGCTGGGTGATGCCACAAGCTGGCGCGTGTGATAAAAGGCACTGTTACACTGGAGCAATGCATCCGATCAGATCATAGCGGTCGGTCTACCGGTCACATTACATCAATGTGACTAGGAAAACCGTTCCGATCACAAAGCGTGATGTAGACCTTGATGACCCGTCTCGATTCGTTGATACGTACAGTAGATGCAATACTTACAGTATGTGGTATTTCAAAGCTGTTCACAGGGAAATAAAAACAACTTGTATGCTAGTCAAAATTACAGTTGCATATCAGCAAGCCCTGAAATGTCATCTCTTCCGATCACCAATATTGACACGAAACACCGACTGGCTTTCATTATCACCAGACGGCAATCTGTGTCACATTGCAGAATGCTGTTCGTCACACGTCGAAGGCGGAATGTACATTTCACCCGAATTCCAACTTGGACAAGTTTATGATGGAGCACTCCGTGATCAAGAGAATGTGCTATTGTACAGACCGGTCTATGCCAGGGTACCTGAACAAGGTCGGTGACACACATTTGGGTACGACGTTGAAGTGCATTCAAAATAAGAGCATGATTGCACGCCAAAAAAATCAATTTTGTTTCAGGCGGTGCACGAGGTTCGGTAGACATGACTGCAGCCATAACGGCGACTTTAGCAGCGCAAAGATTAGAAAACGAGCAGAGAATGGAACCGAAAAAGGGCGAGAAATCAAAGAGTGGACGCCTTGCTGTGA
Organism: Rhynchonema sp. JSB1_4; assembly: GCA_030248065.1. Taxonomy (NCBI): domain Eukaryota; kingdom Metazoa; phylum Nematoda; class Chromadorea; order Monhysterida; family Xyalidae; genus Rhynchonema; species Rhynchonema sp. JSB1_4. The sequence continues at coordinate 41,029 of JASAMV010001470.1, read as the reverse complement.
AATCGCCACTTGAAGCAAACTCGGATCCGTTTGATGCTTCGCCGAATGAACAGAAGTCCCTGCTCGAAAACGGAATCGACAACCAAGAAGTGACGGTGGACATGCACCAAGAGGACACGGTTACCACAAATTTGAACATCGAGGCTGACGCTGTTTGAAAGATATGAGCACGATATCAACTGAAAATGTTGAACTTCGTCGGATCTGGGGGCGAAGGTGATAAGTAACCAACGATACATGACACTGCTTTCTAATTTCGCAACTTTCATCCAAGTGAATGTACCCTATGTATCATAAGCGCTTTCTATCGAGATTGTTTGTATTGATTGATACCACACATTGCGCAGCTTATATACATATTACAGAACTATAATTCATGTGGAGGTTTAGCTGAAGGTTGATTTTTGGAAAACATTTCAAATGTCACTCGCTGGACGTGACCTTTTCAATATATAATTGTGCCACGACTTCGAGTCGGTTATTGTTTATGAATGTCAGAACCACCATCAGCTTGATATTTTCTTGAATACAGTACCGACACCGTCGACTTTGCGTGTTATGCACAGAGTAAAACTGCACTGTTTCTTTGTTTTGTGGAAATCATGTTCAATAAATATTTATGGCGTCGAAAATCCTCCAATCATTAAAAAACACTGTGTATCAATTTTGTGAACATAATGAGCGTGAAAAACTTGAAAACATGTTTCTTGCAGACTGTTTCAAACCCGCTAACCACCGCCGAAGAAAACACTAAGTGGAACCACCACCATCGCCGATTCGTGGGATTATGGGTAAAACGGGGTTAAGTTGAGAATTTGTGGCAATAAAACAGCCGAGCGATTCGGCTTCAACCTTTGCAGCCAGCTGAATTGAGCGCGCATCCGGACGACTATCATTTAGTGAAGGAAATGCAGGGCTGGATGATGAATGATTAACGGGCACTTTGGGCGCACTCGAATTGTTGCCACGAGTCGTTGAACTGAAATTGAAACCAAAAAACTCGACTGGGTTGTTGACACATTTATGAAGTGGCTCTTCATTCAATGTGGCATGTACAGTACGGACATAAAGTAACTTCCTACAGGGAATGATGCCCGCAGGCTGCTTACACCGGACAGGCAAGACGTTATGTCCAGTCTGCGTACCGCCGTGTGGTTCGTGTCGGATGGGGTCGCTCCTTGGGTCAGGGTGTTTTGCTATTTTTGTGGCTCTTTTAGTCAGTAAAAATGTGAAATGATGCAACTGATTTTTGGCCAATGAGCCAGCAGGATCAGCCAGTTAGCAGTTCAAGGAAGTACTGTCTGAAGGCCACAACCAGTCAAACCGAAAAATTTTCGCGCCTTGCGCGTTTGTTGTTACATCCTGGCTGGTTGTCTGATCAAAGGACAGGGACACGCATACTCGTCGGGCCCGACCAGACGTTCGGTTTTTCGGAATGTCGGGCCGGGCCCGGATGGTCGGCCCGACATCATCGAATTTCAATGAAAAATTGTGACTGACGGTAAATTAGCAAAAATTTCTTGCGATTCAGCAGCGTAGGACCGACTTCTATGATTTTCAGGTATTTTAAACAAAAATGTGTAATTTTTGCACCAAAAAATTTTCTTCAACATATTATCAGAAAAGTCAGGCCGAAAAAAATCGGGCTGGGCCGCGACCCCAGGACCTCGTCGGGCCGGGCCGCGGTAACCCGGCCCGATTCCCACCTCTGCCGCCAACCCCCCTACGGTTTGGGGGACTCCCCCGCGTCATACCAAAACGAGCACCAGGGCCGCCCGGGCCGGGCCACAGATTTGGCCTCTGATCTCCTGTTCATCAGGCCGAACTCACCCGGAATTTTTCATCATCAACATTCGTTTCCGTTGTTGTATTTCCTCAATGATGCGTTGATTATTCGAACTATTCCCGCTCATAGCTGCTTTGCTCGCGGTCCACAGATTACCGTAAAAACCTAAATAGAAGGGGGGCTCTATTAATTCACTGACCCCATTTTGGGGGGCTCTATTGCGGGGGGCTCTATTCCGGGGGGGGGGGCTCTATTAATTCACTGACCCGAACCTGAAAAATTGTCCCCAGAAATTCCCCCAAACAGTGTGGTACTTGGCCAGGGTGTTGACGATAGATAGATTGGGACCCGAAATGTGTTGAAGATAGATGACCCAAGTCCGAAATCTGGGGGGTCGCCCCAAACTTGTTAACGATAGATAGATGCAGTGGTGTCGTTGAGAAATCGAAATTTTCCCATACCCAGCCCAATTTTCGGGAAATTTCCCATACATACCCCTAAAAACCAAAAATTTCCCATACCAGGGGGTTTTTTTTCCAAAAACTCAAAAATTTCCCATACCCTTAGGGTGGGGGTTTTGAAAAAAATGACCCCAAAAATCTTCTAAAAGTGCCAAAATTGGTCTAAAAAGTGCTTAAAACAGAGTTTTCTTGCGGTAGTAAGCGATTTTTGAAATTTTTGGACGAAAAATGACCAATTTTGGTACTTCTCGGGGTCAAAACGTCATTTCTTAGGGGTGCTTGTTCCAAAAGTGAAAAATTTCCCATACCCCATACCCCCGGCCGATTTCCCATACCCCATACCAGGGGGTAACCCCCCCCCACCCCCCCCCCCCCAGTGTAGTTCCTGGTCCGGAGGGGGAACAGGCGGTACCCCCCTTTTTTCGGAGGGGGTACAGACGTACCCACCTGGGGGGGAGGGACCCCGAAGGGGGGGAGGACCCAAATTTGGAGAAAAGTCATTTTTTGAGGTCGAAAATTTGGCTCATTTTTGCCCCTTTTCGGAAAAAATTCTCCATAAAAAGGGTATTTTGGCGACTTTTGACATCATTGACCTAAAAATCACCCATTTTAGGCCAAAAAATGCCTATTTTAGGCCAAAATTTGCCTATTTTAGGTAAATATTGGGGGAGCAGACGTACCCGGAGGGGGAACAGTGGGGCAGGCGTACCATGGAGGGGGAACAGACGTACCCGAGGGGGGACCCCCCTCCCCCCCCAGGAACTACACTGCCCCCCCCCCAACGACACCACTGGATAGATGGTGGGGGGGGGGTCGCAAAAAATCAAGGTATAGTATAGTGTACTGTAGGTAGCAATGTGCGAATATTAATGAAAATGGACTTAGTTGTACTAAATCTGCGCGCAGCGCGCGATGTTTTGCCTATTTGGATTGAAAAATACCGATTTTGAGCCATTTTGGGTCACAGAAATATCATTTTTGGGTGGATTGTTGTTGACGATACACAGATTGTTCCCAGAATTTGTTGACGCTAGATAGATTAGTCCGAAAGTGTTGACGATAGATAGATGAAATCGAAAAGTGTTGACGATAGATAGATAAATTTGGGGGGACCCCCGCCACCCCCCAAGCACTACCCTGCCCCCAAAACCCCTAAAAAGAGGTTGAAAGGATGTTTTTTCGCTTGTATATCGTATTTATTCCGCTCTATTCAGGGGGGCTCTATTAATTCACTGACCCCTTTTTGCCGCCGATTCTCTGTTACCGTATTCCCTAAAATAGAGCCCCCAAAAATAGAGCCCCCCCCAAAATACAGCCCCCCTAAAGGGGTCAGTGAAAAAATAGAGCCCCCCAAAAATACAGCCCCTCCCAACTTGGAATTCCCCGCTTGGGGGTCGTAAAGTCAAGTTCTTGTGTAAGACACCTTGTGTACAACGTTTGTGGTTGAGCATATGATGACGTAAAGGCAGTCTACGGGAGGTTGTCACTCAGCCCCCGAATACCGTAACCCACCGTAATTTTGATCTGCAAGGATCGTGTCGAGACCATTTTGTTTTTTATCTATGTTTTGCGTGTTAGCGCCAACACCAACCAACATTTCGAAGTTTTGGTGATCGACGCGCACGATGACAATTTCCAGCTTGCTGCCGCTAATACACGTGTCGATAAGCAGCGATCAGCATGGGTCTCGCAACGATCTCGCTTGTGGTGGGTTACGGTATTCGGGGGCTGAGTGACAAGCTCCCGTAGACTGCCTTTAAAGCCTTTTATGGAAGATCTGCACCTAAAAACACTCAATAATGACCAGTAACACCCTGACAGAACTCCATTTTAGGGGTATTTTGTGGAACATTTTTTGAGATTTTGGGCAGCGAAAAAACACAGCCCCCAAAATAGAGCCCCCCAAAAATACAGCCCCCTCTAAAAGGGGTCAGTGAAAAAATACAGCCCCCCTTGTATGTTAGGTTTTACAGTAATCGCCGGGGCAGGGTTCTATTAATTCACCTACTGCCGCACTAGATAGCACCACGACCGCCGTCTCATTTTATAACTTCATGCCTCGGCATATCACGGAAAGGTACTTCAATTTGGAACACAACAAATTTGCATGTTTTATTTTTTAATCTCGACATTTTGGTGTTTTGGGGTCTGCAGATCCGTCCGCTTCGTCTCTGACGATGGCTCCGGCGCAAACCAAGGGTTAGACGGCAGAAGCCGAAACTCGCCAGTGATCAACGCGTTATGCGTGTCAAAGCACCACAACCTTTGATTAAACCTCGCTTTGTGCAAGCGCAGCACAATCACAAGCAAACCGCGCACTGTACCATAGAGCGATCACTGGCAGCACCTTATGTTTCACTCGACCTACATGTAAGTCGTTTGGGACATTTTGGTGTTTTGGGGTCTGCATATCCGTGCGCTTGGTCTCGGACGACGGCTCCGGGCGCAAACGAAGGGTTAGTCGACAGGAGCCGAAACCCGCCAGTGATCAACGCGTTATGAGTGCCACAAGCACCACAACGAATTGTGCAACATGATATAGTCAGTTACATCACACACACAGTTCATTTGATAATACTTAGTCCAGCGTAAGTTTTCCAGTTGACCATTGTACAGGAGAGTTCGGAACGCACAATATCGTTGCGGGCAGCGCACGAAAGCACTGCGAACACGTAAAAACTCACACCGAACATTGCTCTGGCCAGCACTCCACTGCAGATTAGCCTCAAACGAGAACGGAGTAACGGCGATAGGTGTTTGTGGGCTATAGGTGTTGTTTGGAGATCTGGAGAGAAATATATGATCGTTTATTGACAGCCAACCACCCGAAATGAAATCAATTGTCAGAGAAAGCCCGGCTCCGGTTGACGAGAGGGGGTGCTGTTGATTACCCGGAGAGAAATCGCAGAAGAAACCTGAAGATGTCAAATGTCGGGGTGTTCCATAGATGTCGGGTATGCGGTGCACCTTAATCCTGATCCCAACTCGTGATTGGTTCGCGGCGAGTCAGAGCCAGAGCCACCACCTTACTGCATTTGCTGAGTTCACTAACACAAAATGAATTGTGCAGCAATGCGTTTGGCTTTTCGATTCCCTAATTATTATACCTTGATGTCGCCTCGATGGCAGTGCCGCATAACGTTTCTGTTGTTGTGTGCCTTTGAGAGACGAACAGCACCAATTAGACAAACAGAATATAAATTGCCGAATTTTCGGTAGTCAGTGATACCCTCGTCCTTGTAAACATAACAAAAAGTACTTTGTTCTGTGCGCTATGATTGGTCATCCCTGAGGCGTTGTTGCTTTGTTTGGTAGTCCCATTGATGTGTTTCTGCGCGAGCTGTCCTCGGGATAGTGTGGTGGAGTGTGGAGCCAATGTAGGCGTATGCTTGTGGACATGAGCACGTTAGTTTTTTTACGACAAGCGGTTCCTATCTTCTTTTTATTGTTCTTAGCCCTGACGACTATTGAATACCGAAAGTTCGGCAATATAAAATATGTTCTGTAGTCAAATTCATGCTGTTCATCTCTTAAAGACACGCAACAACATGCATAAATACCGTCACTAGATGACCACCACAAGCTGGCTTTATGCTTGCGCCAGGAATAAGCTTCTTCAAAGGCAATGGCCAAATCATTTATTTAGAATGGCGTCGACCCAGCCCGCTCCAAACATCGCTGAATGGGGTTTATACACTATGTCGAAACATAATCAACAGACTATAGTGTGCACATAACTTTCATCTGATATAGACTGTGCCTGAGGTTATTTTTTAAACACACCTGTGTTGTTCATTAGAGGAGATGAATAAGGTGTTAGTGGCAATGGCAAGTTGAAATCAAATCAGACCACATTCCTTCAAAATTACGGGATGCGTTTGAGCTGTTATCTTTCACGCATGTAGTAAACCTAACAAATTGAAAGAGATTTTATGGAAAATAAAAATTATTTTTTTGTTAGCGTATTAGAGGCTTGATAGTCGTTACACAGGTACCAGTAGAGGTCGCAATCGGGCCGGGTTTGTCCGGCCCGGCCTGGTCCGAGCCCCCAAATCTCCGGCCCGGCCCGGCCCGAATTTTTTGGGTCAGATTTTTTATCATAATTTTTGCGATTTTTCTGAACTGAACCTACCTTTTGGTGAAAAAATGATTGCTTTCAATGAAAAAGCTGTTAGGTGGACAAGTAATAATGGCAAATCACTTACTTGCCGAACCCGTCAGAAATTTTAGTGTTTTTGGCAAAAAATCACTTTTCTTCAAGTAAAATGAGCCACTCACACCCAGTGTAGTACTTGGTCAGGGTGTTGACGATAGATAGATTGGGACCCGAAATGTGTTGACGATAGATAGATGACCCAAGTCCGAAATCTGGGGGGGGTCGACCCAAACTTGTTGACGATAGATAGATGGTGGGGGGGGGGTCGCCAAAAATCAAGGTATAGTATACCGTAAAAACCTAAATAGAAGGGGGGGCTCTATTAACTCACTGACCCCATTTTGGGGGGCTCTATTCCGGGGGGGCCTCTATTAATTCACTGACCCGAACCTGAAAAATTGTTCCCAGAAATACCCCCCAAAAACCCCTAAAAAGGGGTTTGAAAGGATGTTTTTTCGCTTGTAATCGCATTTATTCGTGTCTATTCGTCAATAGGAGGCGTATTATGTGCTCTGAACGAACAACAAACGTGCATAAATGTACCTGTGCACCACTATCAAGCCTTAATACACTACAGTATAGGGATGTTACTTTAGGGGGGGCTCTATTCCGGGGGGGCCTCTATTAATTCACTGACCCAGAGGTGGGAATCGGGCCGGCCCGGCCCGGCCCGGCCCGACGTTCGGGCCGGGCCGGGCCGAGGTTTCCGGCCCGAACGGTCGGGCCGGGCCGGGCCGGGCCGACTTTTCGGAATGTCGGGCCGGGCCGGGCCGGGGTGGCCGGCCCGAAAAGGCCCGACATCATCGAATTTCAATAAAAAATCGTGATTTTTCAGGCTAAATTTGCCAAAATTTCTCGCGATTCTGCAAATTAGTACCAACTTCCATGATTATCAGGTATTTTTAAACCAAAAAACAGTAATTTTTGCACCAAAAAATTGCTTCAAAATATCATCAGAAAAAGTCGGGCCGAAAAAATCGGGCCGGGCCGGGCCGGGCCGACTTTTTTCCAAGTCGGGCCGGGCCGGGCCGGACTTCCCGGCCCGAACCGTCGGGCCGGGCCGGGCCGGGCCGACCCCCGGACCTCGTCGGGCCGGGCCGGGCCGAGGTAACCCGGCCCGATTCCCACCTCTGCACTGACCCCTTTTTGGGGGGCTGTATTACGGGGGGGCTCTATTCCGGGGGGCTGTATTTAGGTTTTTACGGTAGTGCATTAAGTAGGTAATAATGTGTAAAGATTAATGAAAATGTGTATAGATGTACTAAATCCGCGATTTTTGCCTATTTGTGGTGAAAAATACCGATTTTGAGCCATTTTGAGGCAAAAATGTCAATTTTGGGTTCGAAATGTGTTGACGATAGATAGATTGTTCCCAAAATTTGTTGACGATAGATAGATTTGCCCATATGTGTTGACGATAGATAGATGAAATCAAAAAGTGTTGACGATAGATAGATGAATTTGGGGGGGACCCCCCCACCCCCCCCCAAGTACTACCCTGCTCACACCAGTGTAGTGGCAGGCCCATGTGTGGGAGGTAAGTATGATGCGGGGTTGGGACCGGAAGCGTGAGAGGCATGATTGGCACTCCTGGAGTATAGCGGACCCAACAGAAAAATGCCTGGAAACGCTTGGAAAACCCACCCAGGGGTTTTCGATGGGGCTGAAAACGAATACCATGACATCGTCTCCAACCCAATCCAACTCTTTCATATCTACTCTTCCCCTCCGACCCAATCCAACTCTTTCAGGTACGTCCCTTTCAAAATCCTTCAGTACATGGCTTCGTTTTGGTGGCCCTGATGAGGGCCGTTGGGTTAGGGTAGGTGGACCGAGGTCCAAAGGGGTGCCGTTAGGCGTTTATGGTGTGGCGTACCAGTGCTGTGGCTACTTTTGCGGGGCGGGTAGGGTACATAGGTGGAAAAAATCGGGGCGGGTAGGGGGGTAGTGTACCTGGGATTTGGGGGGGGGGGGGGGAATCCGGTTTGGGGGGGAGGGGGGGAAAGATTTTTTCGGGGCGGGTAGGGTACAACACAAGTTTTTTCGGGTGCCTGTTTTTATGTACTAAAAAGTGCATATATCGCGCGCAGCGCGAGATTTTTTGCACTTTTCAGGGTTTTCGGTCGAAATTTGGGCATTTTTGCCCGAAAAATGGGCATTTTGGGGGTAAAAATCGGGGCGGGTAGGGTACCAGGGCGGGGCGGGTAGGGGGGTAGGGTACAAGAGCGGGGCGGGTAGGGGGTAGCGTACCAGGCCGGGGCGGGTAGGGTACCATTGGGGGGACCCCCCACCCCCCCCCCCCCCCAGCCACAGCACTGTGGCGTACCACTGACTCAGATGCAACAGCAGATTGTCGAACGCCGCAGTCGACGACAGGCGGCCGTTGCCATCGCGTGCGAACAGTTCGCGCCACTGGTATTCGTCGAGGTAACTCTCCAACGTGGTGCCCTGGACGCCGTGCATGTACTTCAGCTTGCGTTTGGCGTGCATCCACTTGCACTCGGCGTGGGTTACATACACGCACACTACTTGGATCCGAAGGTACCCACGCCTTATATACCCACGCCCACGCACTTTGGCGCCAAATCCACGTTCTCACGCTCATACTTTGGCGCCGAATCCACTTTCCCACGCGGATTAGCCAGCTCACACTTTTTGGCGCCAAAAAGTTTTCTCACTTTTCCGGTTTTTTCAGTTGGATTGGGTTGGAGACGATGTAATATTCGTTTTCAGCACCATCGAAAACCCCTGGGTGGGTTTTCCAAGCGTTTCCAGGCATTTTTCTATTGGGTCCGCTATACTCCAGGAGTGCCGGTATGATTTTGGTCACCCAAAAACGCGAAAAAACACCGTTTTTGTGATACAATTTTGGCCAAAAAATGAGGTAAAAATAGTACTTTTTCCAAATTTTCACCGAAAATCGCCTAAAAATAGGTATTATGGGTGGGTTTGCGCGCGGAGCGCGCGATTTTTGGGAAAATAAGGTCGAAAAACACCGATTTTTGCCTTAAAAAGGTATAAAATTGCTTGTGAGAGGTATGATTTGGAGTTGTGAGAGGTAGTACTCAACCCCCCTATCGTCAACAAATTTTGGGAACAATCTATCTATCGGCAACAACAATCGACCCCAAAATGGACATTTTGACTCAAAATCGGTATTTTTCACCCCAAATAGGCAAAAAATCGCGCGCTACGCTAACGTAACGCTGTCGTCAACACCCTGACCAAGTACTACACACTGACGGTAAGCGGTAAGTGATCAGTATTGTCTATCTGACGACTTTTTCATGGAAAACGATGAATTTTGAACCAGAAAATAGGTTCAAAAAATCGCAAAAATTATGACAAAAGTTGGGTTAAAAATCTGAGCCAAAAATCGGGGCCGGGCCGGGGATTTGTGGGCTCGGGCCGGGCCGAGCCGGCCAAACTATACTTGCGGGCCGGAAAAAAACCGTTTTTTCCGAAAAAAACCGTTTTTTTCCGAGGCCCGGAAAAATACGTTTTAATTTTTCCGAAATTTTTCCAAGTGGCAACTTTTGAAAAAAAAACGGTTTTTTTCCAAAAAATTCCGAGAAATTTTCCAAGGTTGCGAAAGGATGTTGTCAAAACCAATGTAAATCGACGCTAAACAGTTCTAAATGAGCACTTTTTAATCTCCAAGAAGTGTATTTTTAGCCCGTTTCAGGCACTTTCCCGACAAAATTTTCTTCAAAATAGGCATTTTTGGATCATGGGTATCCTTAAGTACTGGAAAAATATTTGAAAAAAAACGGTTTTTTTCGGTATTTCGCTACGCGCGCAAATACTACGTTTTCACACGATTCCACACATAATAAAAACATTAGAAATTTTCAGCCAAAAACGGCCCGACCTTACGAAAAACCGCTGTTTTTGATGAAAAACCACCATTTTTTCAATATTTTGTGGGCAATGTCGGGACGGGCCAGTCCAGAAGTCCGGGCCCGACCATGGAAAGTCCGGCCGATCTGATTGACACGCATGTCCCGGAGTTTTGTACGACACGACACGGACGTCTGCATTCTGCTGGTCGCAACGAACGCAGAAATCCGGGACTTTTTACACCCATTTCAAAAGTCCGGGATTTTTGTAATCGTCAGCCTGGTGCAAACGCACGTGTTGGAAAGCGCTAAACTACACGAATAGAGTTTCTTTTGTCATAGTTTTGTGACGTGCGTGCAGAAATCCGGGAAGTACAAAAATCCCGGACGTCAATTGTGACCAGTGTTGTTCCTGTACCGGAGGGGGAGATAGCGGACCCTCCGTTTTTTTCGGAGGGGGAGATAGTGTACCCCCGAAAGGGGGGAAGACCCAAATTCAGGAAAAAGTCACTTTTTGAGGTAGAGAATTTGACCGATTTTTGGCCCTTTTTGGAAAAAATTCTTCATAAAAAGTGTATTTTGGCGACTTTTGGCAACATTGAGCGAAAAATCACATTTTAGGCCAAAAAATTCCCATTTTAGGCCTAAAATGCCTATTTTAGGCAAAAATTGGGGGAGATAGTGTTCCCGGAGGGGGAGATAGGCGGATAGTGTACCACCTGAAGGGGAGATAGCGTACTCCCCAGGAACTACGCTGATTGTGACCCTTACTTTGTAAACAAGCACTGGATAAAAACGATTTTTTGAAAAATCAAACAAGCCCCAGACGGACCCCCCCCAGCCCCAGCCACAGCACTGGTGAGCAGACAGGTTCCTAGATTTTGACATTGAATAGCGCATAAAATCACTGTCTTCTATTTTCAGAGGTAACGAAGGGCTTTTCTTTCGCTATTTCTCAACTCACCGCGTTCTTCACTCACATTCACGCCACGCTCACTCCTCACTCGGTCACCGCCGTGAGTGAGCAAACGTAGACTGTGTGTGAGAGAGGAGTACAATCAGAACGAGCAAACTTGAAGAAATAAAGATACAATTGTCCTTATTGGGTTAATCATGTAAATTTTTGGTCTTTACTCGTTGGTCCTCAATCGGCCTCTGTCCGTCACACCACACCAAGTACGAGTCGAGATCGAGAAGGCGTGCGCGACGCCAAATAAAAAAATCAGTGAAGATCAAAGATCGGCAACGACAGCTGCATCACACCACACGGTCACAGGTCGCACCCTATTGTGCGTCCCATCTTGGCTGTTTGTTGACTGACCACGAGACAGCACATCTGATCGGATCGGAGCAAGTTCAGAACGACCGACGAGCACACAAAAACAGCAGTCAGCAACCCAGTCCATTCATTCGAACTTTAAGTCCCGCCCTTTTGAAGAATGTCGTCAAGATCGATCCGCTAATTATTATTAAACTCGTCGAAATCCAATGAACACAGGAAATGCCAACAAACCTAACGGGAGAATCAGGTGAGTTGTGACTTATGACAATGTTCTTGTTTTTACTCGAACGAACCGCACAAAACATCAGCATTGGCGTAATTCAGGCGAGCTCAACGAGAAACAACAGTGGATGGACAATAGTGCGAACGGTAAAACATCCAGCAATCATCATACGCCGGCTTCCGGCAGCCCAGCTAACGGTGGGTTAATCTAGGCTGTGTGTAGTTTGTGATGAACTTGGCTAATTTGCCCTAGAACAAACCATAAGTGCAAAAATTTCGGATCGCAAGCAATGAGATCCAGGGACCGAGGGACCCCTCGTTATGCATTACGTCGCATCTCGCGTGACCAGTGGCTTGTGCTGTTGTTATAAAGTGCGAACGGCGCCAATTCGACCTTTTGCAAATGCAAAATCTCGATCCCCCTCGAAGCCATTTTGGTACTTTCGGTCCGGTCCTCATATCTCAGGGCGTCTTGCGATCTGAAATTTTATATTATGGGATTTGTTCTGGTATAGGGCAGGCCTGTAAGCAGACGAAGATTCGTCAAATTCTGTTGTGGTGCCACTGGCCTTTAAGATCGACGTAATTTCAAAAACACAACTTTGTATTGCAGGAGCGAGCAACGGTACCGACCAAATGTCGTCATCCGCGGCGCGCAGTCCGAGTCCTTTTGATTTCGGCGGCGTCGAGGGCGATCTGGACGGTGCGCTCGGCCACAGCGACACAATATGCCCCTATTGTCATCAGACGTACAGACAGGTTGCTGGTGCTTGCCATAAAAATGGCAAAGGGCGATTATAAGATTAAGCAGCAAACATATCTAACAGAATGTAATTTTGATGCGTTTTTTCTGAAATACCAACATTTGGCTTGCAGCCGCGCCTATTGCGTTGTCTGCACGCGTTGTGTGAGGATTGTATCATCGCACAATTGGAACGACGTCCCGATGACCAATTCCTGAACCGCGGCCGACATCATTGGGGTCGGGGCCGGGGTGGATATCGGGGCATGTACCAACCGCCACCACCACCACCAGAACCTGTCGTTGAACGAAATCAGGTTTGTGTTTGTAGTAGTATTGAGTTGTGTCTGTGTCTAGTTTTCGGATTGGTGGACGCTGACGTGCACCCCTATCGAGAGCGCTGGCGTCGTTTTATCAGTCTTTGTTTGCATTGTACGACCGCTTTTCGCTGGTAAAAGGAATTAATGCCCAAAATTTATCGTAAAGTGCGGTCCAAATAACGGAACACATCAACAGATGCCAAAAGTTGATGTTGCGGTCAATTGCTTGCTTTGTTAAACCACCTTTAAATTTGATAAACTTTGCAGCGCGAAAACTCGATCGACAGTGCCGATAATAAGGACAGCGAAATGGTGGAACTGGAACCACAACACTCACGCGAACACAAACCACCACCAGGCGTTATTCGGTGTCCCGTTTGCAAACAGGTAATGTCCAGACTATTGGATTTGAGCCGTTTCAATAAGCAATGGTTGCGATGTCTTGGGGAAGAAAGTGTAGCAATGTTTTTACGAGAAGGCCCATCGCTGCCTTTACAGGACAGCCAAGTCGGCAACGACATTCGCTTCGTGAACAATCTTTTGATCGACTACGTCACACTGAACATGCTCGACACAAGCGCTGTGAGTTGGTGCATCATTCTTAAATTTGATGACAAGCGAGCACAATGATGAGCACAATTTGCTACTCTTGAGTTCTCATGATGAGACTTTCAACCACCACTTCGCTAACTCTGAGAGATCGGTTATTTCCACTTGGTTTTCCTTGTAAATGAAAGAATCCGAGGTAAATAAACCATAAACGTACAGGTGCAAAACGAAGTGGTGTTGTGCGAATCGTGCAAGAACAAGGAACAAGCGATCGCTCGATGCCAGGACTGTTGCAAGATGATCTGCAAAAACTGCGTTCAAGCACATCAGTACATGAAATGCTTCGATGGACATGAGGTAATTTTTATGTATATCTTTGGTTCCTTTTGTTATTTGAAATTGAAGATGTACCAACGCAGCGCAGAAAACGGAGTCTCACCGAAAACGAGAACGATGTTTGAAAACGAATCTGACGGCTAATTCAAATCCGACTCACTATGATTTCAGGTGATCAATTTCGTTGAGATGCAGAATGAGAACGGTGCTGGTGGCGACGGAGGCGGGGCACCGCGGGCTGTTGCATCGGTCATCCATCGACCTATTTATTGCACTGCGCACACCGCTGAACCGTACCGATACGCGTGTGCCACTTGCATGGTGCGTTTGTCCAATTGTGTTTTGTGCCAAAAGCCAAAGCAATGTCCGCGAGGTGCAACTCTATGATGAATATTATTTGCTACTGTTGAACTTCGTGGTCGTGACAAGAAATTACAATTCTGAGAGTTATCAATGCCACCGCGTTTTATGCGATCCTGGACATGGGTCAACCCAAGCATGCATCGAGAGAGAAGACAATGTTTCAGGCACTGGTGTGCAACGAATGTGTTGTGTCCGAGCATCGACCGAATGACAATCATCGGTTGCACAAGATTGATGACACCACAGATCAAGCGTTGAGGGAGGAGCTGAAGAAATTGCTGGAAATCGCTGAGAAAAAGGTGCGCTCTTTTGTTCTTTTTCATGTTAATGCCACTGTTATTCAAATCAGAATGAAACAGATTAATTTGATTTCAGGTGCAAGTGGTCAATGAATCACACGCCAATATCAATTCGCAGATGGAGGGACTGAAGACACAAGTGGAATTGGGGCGTGAGGCCGTGCAGAACGCGTTCGATCGATTTGCCGAAATTCTCGAAGAACATCGCTCGAAAATGTTGCAGGTTCGTTCTTTGATAATTGAAACAAAAATAGGTAATTTTAGTAGTAGAAATTAATCATGATTACTGATACGAAAAGTGATGTATGATAACAAATTTGAGGAGCTCGATGAGCTGTACGGCCGCGATGAGCGGGACATGAACGAACGCTTCAAGACCGTCGCAAATACGACCGAGAAAATCAATGACGCTGTCAGGTGCGGAATCACTGATGTTTTCATATTTTATGAAATATTTTACCCAATTGATGAACCCAAACGATGTATGGGCCATACATCGTTTGGGTTCATCAATTGGGTAGCAATCCATCGGCTCATGGCACTTTTTATACACACAGTGCATGCAGCAGCACACGCCATTTTCTAAACAAAATGTACACTTTTAGCGAGTGTCATACTTTGATGACCGCTTTTTAATTTGTCCGGTTTTCATTTGCTGCTTGCCATAACACTTTTCTGCACAGTTGCAAAATTTGGGGATGTTTCAACGGATAGCTGCAGAGAATAGATGCATTAAGTGACGGCAGTAATGTAGCATGCAGCCTGTGTGTGCGAGTGCCATGAGCTGGTGGCTTGCCTATAATTGATGGGTTTTTTAACCAAGTTTCATAGCAATTTAGCTCGTAAGTTTTTGAACTGGAGCTGCTATTTTTCTAGCTGCAAGCTGACAGCCAAAAGACAATATTGCAGATTCGCACAACGTCTCGTCAAGTACGGCAACGCGATCGAGGTGTTGATCAGTCGCGAGACGGTGACCGACCAGTTGATGCAGTTGTTGCGTTCGTTGCCCAACAATTCACCAGCGCCCAATCTGCAGTACATGTCCGATGACTCGCAGTTCAAAAATGCATTGTATGGCGCCTGCGGATACTTCAAAAGTGTGTTGGTTGGGTGCTCATCATAGTTCCTGGGTCAGGTGTTGCAGAGGCAGCTTTTCAATATTTTTGGGTGGGTTGGGTACACCTTTTTGTTGTTTTTGACCAATTAAAACTGATCGAGACTCAGATGAGATTTATTTTTTATCTTCGCGTTTATTCCAACCGGGAAACAACACGATCTGCTGGCTAAGTATCATGAAGACACAAGGTTTTGTACATAGTTTTGTTTTATCAAGTACACAAGTATCAATTTCAGTTTTTATGTTTTGGTCTGCTGCAACACTCTTTTTTGTAATGCCGTATCTTGCTGTATTCGTTGCAGACGAGATATTTAGCGGTGGCGGCGGTCAGTCAGGCGGTCGCACCGGGTTCGGTGGACAACAAGCGTCAGCCCCACAAGGTCGCTCGATCTCGGGTGGAGGGGGCAATGCGCCGCCCTTGTCTGTACTGGACATCAACCCGGGCAGTGTGCTCAAGGGCGACATCTGGAGCACTGGCGCTTCGTTGAACCCGGCTGATCTGCCCAGACAATACCAGCAGATCATTCAACAGGTTCAGTTCCTGCTGATTTGATCTTTTGTGGATTGATGTAAAGTTCTCACGCGCTTGCAGGTGATGTCCGTACCGCCGGTGGTGCCGCCAGTGCCCGGTCCTGGCCTGGTGCCTCCCGGACTTATGCCGCCGCCACCAAGCTTCCCAGCCGCATTGCAGGTAAAATAATCCTGCACCCTATCGTTTGACTATTACTTGGTTCTTTTTGCGTCGATGCCGGCCTCAAGTACACACAAGTCACTGAAGTAACCCTGTTTTCATTTTGACGGGTTTGCTGAGGTTACGAATTCAAGAATGTTCACATAACTACTTTATTTCAACTTGCAGCCCCCTCCATTCGGCGGTCAACTACCTCCAAACCCTGCGATCGCAGCTGCATTGAGTGCCGCAGTGGCACAAGGTGGAAATCCGGCTCAGTTCAACCAACAACTCATGGAATTGGCACAACAATTGCAGGCGGCAGGTGGTGGAGCAGGTAATGTTTCGTGACATTCATTTATTGTCGCAAGGCTAGTTTTGAACTGATTCCTTTTTTTCGTTGCGTGTACGTCAACTCAATAACATATAGTAGAAGAAAGTTAAGTGTAAGACGAATTTTGATTGACAGGAAAAACGGTACCTGTAACACTTGTAAGCATGATTGATTCTCGCAAGTTTGTTCTCTTGCTAGCAGGCCAGAAAATGTAAAAACTAAGAACTGTGTTACTGCTGAAACACCAATTTACCCTGTTATTTTATCTTTTTGGCCTGCATGCAACCAGCTAAATTTCACGCTGCTAAATTTAAAAATTTACCACGTTTCTATCAGGTGGCAACATGAACACAGCACTGCAAGCAGCGATGCAACACGGCATGGCTGGCTTCCTCAGTCAGCAACCACCACCGAGTTCCCGGCCATTGGTTAGCAGCAATACGTCCACTGCCGGTGGCACACCAACAACGCACACTGCTGCGCCGTTCAATGCTGCACCCGGCGCTATTGGAGGTTTGATAAGTGCTTTCAATTTTCCGAGTTTTTGTTTGACGTGTCGCGGTGATCATAACGGCGAATTGCGCTTGGAATTTTAGTATTGCAAGATGTGATGACTCGTTGTGCAAGTGGGCTCTCGCCCTCTACGTTTAGTGTCTAAAGTAAAATGCCGTTCTTAACTTTTCGTTGGAAAACCGTTTTCTTTTCAATGCTTTTCCAGTACGTAAAGTGGTCGGTCGAAAAAGTAAGGTGTACCAAACATGTGCACTTTACATATAAGTCTACGATTGCAGGCATGTCGTCGACCAACCCGCCCCCAGGCATCGTTGCCCGCGCATCACTTGACTCGGCCCAATCAGCGTTCGGCTCAGCCCAGCCCAATGCATTGGGTGCTGCTGGACGCGGCTCGTTGGATCAATTGCCGAACAATGCGAACAATAATCGACCGTTGTTTGCCTCAGGTTGGTTGATTCCGTTTGTTTTCTGTCTGCGTTTTGCGTCAACAAGAATTTTACGATCAAATTGAATCACTCATTAATTTCAGGCGCTCCTGGCATGTCGCCGTTTACAAGCGCAGCGCAGCCGAATATGGGACTGTTTGATGTTCGTTATTCTACATTTTCTTTTGTTCCTTTAAAAAAACCATTGATGTGCTGTGCATTTGCCGTTCAAACGGAGGCGCAAGAATGTGTCGAGAACAAACAGCAACATAACTGACAAAATTGCAGCGTCTGCCCCTTGCATCACCGCTGACATCGATGGCATCGAGTGCTTGGCCGTTGACGTCAACGAGCAGCAGTGCGGCTGGCAGCAAACCAGTGAGTCCGCCATTGAAACCGACCAACACATTCCAACCCATCACCACCACACCACCGGTCGACGAACAATTGGGCAATATGAACTTGAATAAGGACTTGACACCGCCCGGTTGGTTGCGATTGAACTTGACTGGCACTTTGCAAACTGTCAGTTTTTGATGTATCGACGCTCTGATTGATCTTGTGTCAGGTTCGGGTTCGATGTCTGACAGCGGCGGATCGGCGAACCCACCTGTGCGACAGGCAAACATGTCCCAGATGCAGATACGGTTGGTGATATTATGATGATTGGCTACTGTGATTGGAAATCTGATAAAAATAATCAGAAATTGGATCCGCAGTACCATCAGCAACTTCATTGTGTGGATGTGCGCATGTTTCAGCCACCGTTTCGGCACGCTCGGTCCCGGACATGGCCAGTTCAATTCGCCGCACGGATTCTGTCTGGGTTTCGATGAGGAGATTGTGGTGGCCGACACGAACAACCATCGCGTTCAGGTGGGTCATTTGATCTGTTGAAACAGTTGGGTTGTTGTCTTGATCGCCCGAGCCGTTCACCTACCAGCCTACTGTTTTTAGATTTTCACCAAGCAAGCACAATACCAACGTCAGTTCGGCAATGCGGGCAAGGAGGACGGCCAATTGTGGTATCCCCGCAAAGTCGCCATTCTCAATCGGTCGCCCGAATGTCAGTTTTATATTGTGTGCGATCGGGGCAATGAACGATCACGAATGCAGATATTCACCAGGGATGGGCACTTCTTCAAGAAAATCGGTTGGTGTGGAAGTGCTTAGTGCTTGTTTGTAGAAACAGAACAAAACAGGATAGTAGAGTTCGACATTACATAAATATGTTTTATTAGACGAAATATACATAAAACAAACAATCCCATTTTGACGTGTTTTTCTTGCAGCAATTCGCTACGTGGACATAGTGGCCGGTTTGGCAGTGGACGCAGAGAACAACACCGTGGTCGCTGTGGACAGCGTCTCGCCGACTGTGTTCAAGATCAACATTGACACCGGGGAACTCATCAAATGGTTCGTTGAGAAATTGGTTCTCTTGATGTTGGAGTAAATGCTTTGTTATTTGGTCTAAAACGCGCAGGTTCGACTGTTCGGACGTGATGAAAGAACCGTCCGATATTGCCGTATCGAACAAGGAATTGTTCATTTGTGATTTCAAGGGTCACTGCGTTTGTGTGTTCTCGGAAGAAGGTCAGTGTTGGATTCGTCAACCCAGAAGCAATGATTATTGCTTGGCTGACGTAGGGGCACAAAGCAGGCAGCACAGCTCCATGTTTTCATATCATGGGAAGGAAGCACATTCATGTTGTGTTACACAGTAGTTTCAGATACATACCCCGATGTCCAGCAAATCATTTTTTTGTTCGCTACCTCACTAATCACTACCTCCCTCACCAGGTCGTTTTCTGCGTCGCATCGGCAACCTCGAGGTGACCTCATTCCCAAATGGCATCGACATTTCGGACGCTGGCGACGTGCTAATCGGTGATTCGCATGGTAATCGATTCCATGTGGCCATATATCGACGCACTGGCGAGTTCGAGACCGAGTTTGAATGTCCATCGATAAAAGTAAGTGCAGAGAATGTCAATGCTCACTTTGTGCTGGCATTCGAGTTGCGTTGGAGGCCGCGTGATTTATTGATATGTGGCTACCGGAGGTTTTTGGAGAATTTACCTGAGAAGTTGCTTTCTGTGGTCGAGGAAGAATCGAAAAAAACGGAACGTTGCCACATCAAGGCGCACTCTGTCCACCGAGCTGACCCAGTTGTCAGCAAAGTGCATACCGATATAATTGCCGTTTTGTTGTATTTTGTCAGATTTTACAAACCGACATACAATTGTCTTCTGATTCGCAGGTATCGCGTTGTTGCGGTCTGCGAATCACATCCGAGGGACTAATCGTTACGTTGGCCAAGAACAACCATTATGCACTTGTGCTCAACACTCTGTATGTGTCGTAAGTTCAGGGTGATTCGTTACTTATCGAGACTTGAAGACAGATCACCTGTTTGATTGGATGTTTTTCATATTGATTGATAAGTATTGTCGATGATTTTGTTCAGTGCTTGTGTTTGTTCTTGTTTCATTGCAAAATATGTTTTGCCACCTGTTATCTCGTGTTATGTGTGCTGAATGGTACTGAATGTTTTCTTTTAGCTGAATGTATGACGCTGTTGTTATCACAGAATATCCCGATTTTTTATAGAAACTTTCTATTTTTCACCAACTTTTTCTGCAACATGTTTTTGTCATGGTATCATCATCAAATGACTTTGTCATACCTGCATATTGTGTCAATTTAGGAATTATGGTCGTGTGAAGACAAGGGGGTGGTTAGGCTTCGTCACGTTCCTTTGATTTTTGAAGGAATGTTTCTGGCCTCAACTTTCCATTTTACAGATGATTACACATTATCAAACACGCACATAAAAATAATCTTGTTCCTTTTTAGAATCCACATTACTATATAAATAGCTTTTACCCAATTGTATACACAATTAGTATTTATAAACTTTCCTGTTTTAGCCTTTTGTCGGTTGGAAAATCCCATGCATTTCGTTCTTTCGTTCGTTTGTTGAACACAATTCGAGTATTTACCTAGGCGACTATAAATTAAAGAAATACTGCATGTTTTTATGAATGAGCAATCTTTCAAATTTTGCGTATTTTCGTTTCATCCTGATTTAAACACAGTTGTACTTTCATATTATTCTATCTTTACCATTCAATATATTATTTTCCATGGTCATACCAAATATCGTTTTATTTCGTTGGTTGCTGCTATACTATCATCCGTTTTGGCTCTCATTCGATTCAAAATTCAAACATCATGCATTGAAATAATCGTGTTTTCTTTCTGTGTTTTGTTTTTCGCCAGAAATTATTTTCATTTATTCATGTTGTTCACATTTCGTTTATTCGAGTCATTTTTGCGCAGTGCCTGGTTTATACAACAAGGTTCATTCAAAGTAATTATATGGTTTTTACACATTTCGTGGATCATATGCTAAATCATCCCGCTGTGGTAACGAATTCAGATTTCGGTGGGGTATTTTTACATTTTGTTCAGTCGAGAAATGCATCCTATTCCATTTTCTGTATTTTTTGTACAAACTGATTATATTTTCGTTTCATTATTTTCCTCGTTTTTCGTCACACATATATTTTGAACCCTATTGTGGTTTGTGATTACACGACTTATAATTTCGTCTTCACCACATTTTTTCTCGGTCCTACGTACCTATTCTCTACATTGTGTTGTCATTTTCAGTTGTTGATTAACAACGGCTCACTTATTGTTGCTCTGCTTACCGTATACACACATGCATTCATTCACTTATTATTTTGTTGCTGAATTTTCTTCATTTTTATTTCTCCGTTGAAACTGTTCATGACCTTTTTTGTTCAGAGCTATTTCTTGGGGAATTTGTGGCTGAGCATGGGTTTGTCACAGCGGTGTTGGGGTGTAGGAAACCTTTGCTTGGCTATGTGTTTGATATTATGACGTTTGTCTACTTTTCATGTCATATTATTGTGAACTTTGCGTTGACTTGCCGTTTATGTGGACACTTCTACATTTGTTCGTTTACATTGTTGTCATTTAGCCCAGAATGTCATGTTTCTTCGGTTTTTTGGTACCTTTGGCGAGTTCTTTTTGATGAAATCGCCGTGAATCCCGTGTGACTATTATTTTTATCTTGCTGAGGGTTAATATTTTTGCGAACTGATAGTTCAAAACACTTCAGAAAGCTTGTTTGTTGTTATATGTTTAATTTCGTGCTTCGTTTCCCTTCATTATATGCAGTTTACAGAAACACTTTCTGCAATTTTGTACAGTTCTATATTATTATGTTTGCTTATCTATTTTATTGTAGGGAATTCAAGCGTTATTGCCCTAACCATTAAATTTATAGTCTCGTGAGATGTTAATTTGGGACCTTTTTGTCCACTTGCACCAGCGGAGAATTTTTTAAAGTCGCGTTGCAAATTACAAAAAACGGTGATGTTTCAGTGCGGATCCACATTCTTGTTCCTTTGCACTGTGCAACGGAATTGTCGAAATTAGCTACAACAAAATCCCGACAAAAAAATCCCGACAGCCAAAATTCCGACAACATAAATTTACCTGAGCTGAACCGTAGGCCCGATCCTGAGCCTATCATATTTCTAAGCGCAACCAGAAGCCAAAACCCCAAATTTATGTTGTCGGGATTTTGTCTGCCAGGATTTTTTGTCGAGATTTTTTTGGGGTTTTGTCCGGTCGCCTCGAAACTTCCACCTGCTTGTTCGGTTTAGGGGAGCACCTTTTGTGCTCGCTCACCCGAGTTGGGAGGTAGCCATCCCCGTTCTAGTTTTATCGCACCAAGTTTATACAAAGCATCTGTAATCTTGTACTATATTGGCAACGCAATGATGTTTCGAAATAGATGCTAATGGCATCATGCGAAGCTGAGTAGTCTATGTTGCCGATCCAATCTTTATTGCGCCAGATTTATTCAGTGTTCATTATTGCTGTGCTTTGTCGTTATACAACAGCCGTATGGTGGTTATTATATCGAAAGATTGATATAAGCGCATTACACGGTCTCTCCTGTTGTCTCACATATTTTTTATTACAATCGATGTTATTATACCTTTTTTGTTGGCGTCGTGATTATCTTTGCACAAATTTTTATTTTTTATCTTCTTGTTTTTATCTCCAATTATATTTTCTGCGTTAAATATTCTTTCATATTACTTTGTGCATCCCTATCCGTTTGGTACCTTGTATTTTTTTCATCGGCTTGTGTGATGTTTTATGATCTAAACAATATGGGGTCGATCTGGTAGCCAGTCGGTTTGGCTGTCATGATTATTGTTTTTTTTCTGTTTCCGCTTTGTATACTTCAGTGCTCCATTTTTTGGCTTATATACATTGAGGCAGAGCTTTGTTTGCAACCAATTTCGTTGATCAAGTAATGCACAAACCTTTTATTAGTTGCCGTATTATTACCTTTAATTTTTGGTCTTGTAATCAATAATAACATAGCTATAATTTTTACGCTGAACTGCGATTTGATGCCTATTTACCGCATATACTTATTCATATTATTTTTGTCGATACACGTATATTGCTGTTGTTTTCTTTTCTCGTGGGTTGTTAACCCTCGGCCATATTGTAATCTTTTCGTCAATTTTTATGTTTACACGTTTGCATATTCCTTTTTGTGCAGTTACCTATCTTCATCTTTGTCGATTAATTGTCGAATCAAGGGACCTTTTATTGTTGCTTGATTCCGCCCATTGTGTACCCGAAAAAACTTGTGATCGTGTTTTGATCACACAAAAAAAAACAAAAAAAAGTTTTGTATTTTTTGCTGTGCAGGTTTTTGTCATATTTTGCGCTTACATGATTGTTATTTGGCAATTCATTATAATTACACGTACTAATCTGGTGGATTTCTTGGACACACGCAGTATGTACTTCATTTTTCTTCTCTGAAGACTAGAGACCGTGATGTTATTTTACAACCCGTACTGGAAAAGCAACCAAATTCGCTCAGTTTATTTTTTGTTTCATTTATATTATCATACTATTTTAGTTTCATGTTACGTAACACACGAAATCTATATATTGACTTTTTGTCACATCTTAGTATTACCTGTAAGTGTTTGCTGTTGTTGCGTGGTTGGACATAGTTTTGTGTCGCTCGGCTGCGACAGGAGAGAGAGAGGGTCTTTCTGTCACAAACATAACCTCGTGCACAAACTTTCTTTCTCCATCCGTGGTTGTTCATTAACCATTATTATACGCTATCCAGGATGAAAGCAAAAATGCTAGTTTTTTCTGATAACACACTGTAAAACTACTCTTGATTGATGACGTGCTGTGGAAACTCCAGCCGAACTATGTTTTGCGCCGAATCCGAAAATTTTTAGCGCTCAGTATTTACTGTGGTGAATACAAGCTTGGTCTGGCTCGGGTTTTTCGTAGCGTGTGCATTCTTGCAGATAAATTAATGGATGTTTCAACTAAGTAACTGAGTTCTTCGAAACAAATGACCATTGTTGTTAGCTACTGTATATTATTATAAAAAAATCGTTGTGATGATTTTGTTATCAAGCACCCGAAATTCTATTCACCTTTGTAACCCAGTATTTGAACGTTGGCTGCATAACCTGACTCTACATTGTTTGTTATTCTATCCGCTACAATTCATTGCAATTCAATAGATTTTATTCCAATCCATGAATAAAAGATTTCTGGTTTTGTGTGCGCACTTTGTCGACGAAAAGGGAAAGGATGATCCTAAAAGTGCTTTCAAAAGCTCGTATTTTGGAAAGGTGGCGTTTTATCACCCATATTATGTTTTGGATCACGCTCCGAGCACAGCAAACGCTGATTTCTGATCTGACCGTTTCCACACAACACAATATGTCAATGTCCCAATGCATATACGACAATTTCGATCGGGACCCCTTGATGGCGATGTTGGATGACAATAAACGGTGCTTGTGCTTGCCAGGCTTGGTGATGATTCACCGCAGGTTGTATATAAACAAAAACAGTTTCAGTCAGTTGCGACAACTGATCAGTAATTTGAAGCGCTCGGGTGAAGGCACGTCAACACTGGTCATCGAATCAGTGGGCATCACGCGGGCACAGTTTGTGCGTGAAACATTACAGGACACACGCACGCATGTCGTGTGGATAAATGGTTGGTGAGGGTTTCAGAGTTGTCGTATGAACCTTGAAGACCTCGACTACGACTTCGATTTGGCTTGTCTGAGGCAACACGTGTCAGCTATCGCCTGCTTTACTGCCGTGATGTTGCCCAGGCAAGCCAAGTCAGTCCAATCGTTGTCGTTGTTGCCTTCAAAGTTGAGACACCTTGTGGTTTTTTTAAAAGTAGAGGAAAGGGAGGGCGAGAGAAATCTTGGGAGTTACGTTGGAAGCCCTGGCTGCCAACAACGAAGTTGCACAAACACAGTTTCGTGGCCCACTGAAATCGTCAAACGTCTCAAAGTTACTATTTCGTCCTTTTGAATGTTTCAATGTTAATTTCCCAACCAACAGAAGAAGTGCAATATGTGCATATCAGGACTGTTTAATTATTCGGTTATGCATATCAAGGGAAGTGCACATGCGCGATCCGTTACGCTGGGATATCAAATGAAATACAAATACTGATTCTGATTTCGCACAATTGCAGGCATTCTGCACAGCAAGGAGCGGACGTGTGTGATGGAAATAGTGCGTCAATTGAGTGTTGAGCGCACAACATCGAAGCTCACACATGATGTTCTCACTGAGGACGACGTCAACAAGGCAGCTCCTCATTTATAGTCCATCCATCAGCTCATGACACTTTTGGTCAGCTGAAAAGCTTGACAGGATCCAGAAGTGCTGTTCCGGTTCCGGTTGGCTTGCGAAAAAGAAAAGAAAGAGAAATCGGTTTTTATTTTATTTTTGTGCGCCGTTTTCTCTGACATTGCCTTGCGGAGGAACAAGTTTTCACAACGGAACCTGAACCTCCCAACGAAAAGTGCCATGAGCTGATGGACGGACTATAGAATTATTCGTATTCATATTTATGCATATGTTATTCCTGGACATATAAAAAAAGCGATCACAACCCAAACTTGTGCATACTTTCAGTTGTCCTACGCTGGTTGCCTGACAAAGTTATTGGATCACGTCAAACGAGGTTAGCTGCGCTGTGGAAAGACCGCATAGCTGAACCGAACTGTGCGATTATAACGTGTGTGCCTGCTGCAAATGTGTGCATGTTTTTGCGTGTGTGGTGCCGTAGCACAAGCGCTGCGGGTTTTGTGTGCGCACTGTGTTTATATGCAACGTTTAGAGCGGCTGTCCAGTACGGGCGTATAGCTCAGTGGTAGAGCGCGCGCTTCGCATGCGCGAGGCCTGGGGTTCGATCCCCCATACGTCCAATTTTGCAATTTCATTTTGGCATGTTTCTTGTTTTTATCTTTCTTTAGCTTTCACAATACAAAAATTTATTTGTTGACGTTAAAAAGTTTTTCTTTCCGAAAAAATTTTAACTTGCAGTCACAGGTACGTACACCCGCGACCAAAAATTGGACGTATGGGGGATCGAACCCCAGGCCTCGCGCATGCGAAGCGCGCGCTCTACCACTGAGCTATACGCCCGTACTGAACAGTCGCTCTAAACGTTGCATGTATGTAAATCTCTGGTCCAGGATTTCTCATATAAACGAAGAGAATTTATAATCCATTACAGGCAAGCAACCGCTGATATTCGTGCTGGAACACTTCGACCGATTTGTCCACCAACACAACCAAACATTGCTCTATGTTCTATTGGATGCGTCACAGGCACATGCTGTGCTTGTCATTGGACTCACACAGACTTGGGTTGGTAATCTTGGACTCTCGACTTTTCTAATTTACCGAGTGGAACATCATAAAAAACCACAGGACGTTGTCGAGTCACTAGAGAAACGTGTACGTTCGCGTCTGGCCAATCACAAGATCATCATTGACGTCGGTCACGTGACTTTCGATCAATACGCTCAATGGGCTGCCCAATTGTTGACGGTCGATAAGTCAAAGGTCGTTGGTGTGCCTGAATCGGCACGGAGGAAATGGAACCAGTCTGTCAGGGTTGGTTTGATAACTAGTCTCAATTTCTGTAAAAGCAAACCAACGACAACGAGCTCGATTTCGGAGGCGGTGTATTTGCAAAACGAAAAGAAAGAGAAAGTCCACGTGCACCGTTTTCTATTCTACAGAGTGTATTATACATTTCCCAGCCCAAATCAGCAGCTACATCTGAATGTTTCACTTACCTGACACTTCCGCGTAGTGTTACTATACATACGTACCCTGAAGTTTTCCCGTTTTGGAAGTTTTGTCTCTGGTAGTTCCACATGTTTATAAATCACATTGTATTTTCAGGCAATGCTGAACGACGACGACGTTATTCGACTACTTCGTGAATTCTACGAATCCAATCGGTCTGGTCGACCTTTGATGCAGTTGTTGGTTGGTGGTAGCTGATTGTTGACGTGATGAGCTTGGTTCCATAACCACACTAAATCATATCTGATGATGTTACAATGGCTGGTGTTGGCCTTTTTGGACACCATCTCAGTGCATGAGGTTTCAGAAACTGGTTGTGTCGAATGCCGTTGAGCGTTCTGAGCGTGAGCCAGTGCTTGACATTGATGATTGGCAATTCGCTGCCGATGTGCTCAGTCCCAAATGTACGCAGGAGGCAACGTTGATGGGTGAGTTCCGGTAGCTCGCCCCGTATTCACGGTCACATTCTTGGTTCAAGTTCTGTCAGAACTTTTGTGGTCAGAGGGCACGAATGTCACGCCGATGGTCTCGAATACCCTGCGAAACCTAGGGTGGAATTTTCGAAACGGTGTAAAGGTCAGTTGGGCGTAAAGGTCGGTGTACAGTTCGGTCGAAAGCTCGGTCGGCGTAGCTCGGTGTAAACGTGAAATATTGCCTGTTATTGACGTGGAATGTTTCAAGTTTACACCGAGGTCTCTATCACACTGAGCTGTCGACCGAGCTTTCCACCGACCTTTACACCCAACTGACCTTTACACCGTTTCGAAAATATCACCCCTAGGCGTAGATAGGATCTTAAAAATATTTTCTGTCAAGTTATTTCTTGAAATAATTTGAGTTCAATTTCAGTTTTTTTTCTAGTTTCAAATGCGATTCTTTCATGCTCTCGCATCCTTCTGTGGTCAAGAAGCGTTTAGCCATTCGCTAACTCTGAAAGAATTTTGTATGAAGTGGTCAGACTATCGGTTGCTCACAAGATGTGTTCCCAATTTTCGGTTGCCTGTTGTGTTCCAGATCTGAGCGCGCTACAAATTGGCCTTCTCATTGGCGCACTGCAACTCTGGGAGCGATATGAGGGAGAAGCGTTCAATTTTGAGATGGTTAGACAGGAATACATCAAGTTTGTCAATGAACATCGCGCTGAACAGATGAGATTCGATGCGAACACCATGCTCAAGGTATCATTTTTAAGGGGCTTCGCTTTTGTATACAATAGCTCCAATGGCAGAGCGTGTCGGCCAATTGCGCCAACCAGCAATCAATAGAGCACTCTACAATCCTGGCGTGCCAAAAACCTTGACCGTCCTGATATCCCAAAAGGAACAGCGTAAAGATTTTGAAAGACCTGTTCCGCTGAGTAGTTACCTTGCAGTTCGACTTGCCAAGTATTCTTATTCGTGTTTCATGATCATTTCACACAGACTATAAACGCACAGGCATTCGAGAAGCTGCACTCGCGTGGTCTGATCAGTGCCAGTTGCCAGGGCCACACGCAATTGCAATCCACATTTCGCACGTACACACTCGAAGTGGACGCGTATGTGTTGCGATTGACCGCCAATGATATGCAAATACCAGCCGTCTTGAAACATTGGGCTGGTAAGGCCAGGGTGTGAATCCTGTCCGATGTCTTAGGTGGTCCATGTATGCATTTGATTTCCACTTTCGTATTAGTATTCACTTGATATTCATTTTGATCTCGGATGTTTTGTTTGATAAACGCTACTTACAAGAGACATCATGCATTTATATTTTTTAAAAAACAACTCGAACAAAAGCAACGCATAAGGATAACCACATATTACAAGAATAACCAATTACCTGTTACACATCAAAATTGTGTGCAAAACCCGAAAGCATTTCAGTCAATAGCAGGCGAACGTACAATATAAAGGCAAGCAAATAACATAGTTCCAGTGTCATTAAGTTTAGTGAACCATCAAAACATTGTGGATAGAAGGGGCCAAATTGTTCAATTTACACGCAGGTCAGCGTACTCGGGTCAATGAAGCCAGCACCAGTGCTCCATGAGCCCTGAGTGGTGGTGGTACCCGGGAAGGTGCACGTCAGTGTGGACACAGCAGTTGAGAGAGTGCCACTTGCACACGACAGCGTGATTTGTGCATTGAGGGGCAGGTACGTAGCGGTGCCTGTTATTCCAGCTGTGTATGCGCCAGTCCAGCAGCCAGTGCACAACAGATTGGGGATGCTGCTCACGTCGAACGTGTCACAACCTGCAGTAAACGTGACTGATAAGCTGGCTGATGTTTCAGTATTCATTAAATTATGTCACTCACCGATCGGTCGACAGACCCATTCGATGGCGGTTCGTATGGCAAACGACGATTCGCCTGCCTTTTGTATGTGCTTCCAGTTGTCGATGTCCTCGATGGCACCGGTGCCTTCCTTGCACTGCAATCGGGATAGTGAAAAAGTTGTATTATGTCCCTTGTTTTAGATCCGTGGTCAATAAGATGCTATATCCTTAAACCTGGTTACAATTGGCATGTGCGCTTTTAAAAAAACCCGTGCACGTTTCTACTAAAAATGCGAAAAATTCGCGAATGAGACGCGAATATTTGCCAAACCTGAAAGTCCTGACAGTTGCCGAGATCGCGTACGCCCGTCGGGTATGTCATGTCGTATCTGAGATCGGTGTTGGCGATGTTCGCTAGTCGATAGTAATCGCCAAACGAGGTCTGTGTCGACGTACAACAGATCTCCATTTTGCGGTTCTTCAATGCCACCACGTTGCCGTCAGCCAGACTGCACTTGATGGCATCGTTTACGAAGAAACGTAGCGTGTTCGGTGGCAGACCGAGACCCTCAGGGATCTCACAACCTGCGACAAAATCCATCATTCTCTGCTTTTCATGTCCTGCGCTGCTACTGGTATCTTGAATTCACAAATCGTCCCTTGGCTCCATAGATGATGGCCGGTATGCACTTTACTGGCGGTGCTCATATGAGGAACAACTTTTACGCTGGTCGAAGCAACCAAATCGCATGATTTGACACAACCCGTCTTGAGGCTAAAACCCAGCCCCGACAACGCCCGCACGTGCCAGCAAAGTGTATACAGGTCTGCAGTTTGCCCCCAACGGAACAAGAAATCGTGGCGAAGATACGATGCAACATTCGCTTGCCTCCGTCTGCGACCGTGCCGATACAGGTGTACGGCATGAGCAGTCCCTCATTGTCGCCGGTCCAATTCTCGTCTTGACAAATGGCCACCTTGGTGTTGGCTGTGGGATCATCCGGGTCGCCAAGTCCACATCCGTCGCCAGCTATCGGCTCGCCGGTCGTGTCCGTTCGAATCAGCACCGTGTCTGGGTCCGAACAATACACCGTCGCCTTTGTGCCATCATCGTGAGGCACCTGTGTTGCAAATACAACGTGTTGCACAAGTACAGTATGTATATAGCTGCCACCCTCGTTATTTTATCATCGATACGGAAACGACAAATACGTTGAAAATTGGACACTGGACTATCTCGAGCATTAAAAACGTGAAAATTGAATTATTTCTTGGTCAGGACACTTTGGATCGAAGGAATAGAGCCCGATCAAATTTGGGTCAAACATTTAAAAAAATGCTTGGATGTCGACTTGCGACCACCAAACAATGTTCCTGCTGGAATTATGCAATTTTCAGATTCTCCCTGCCGGAAATGCGCCAGTGCCTAATTTTCAGCTGTTTTACAACATCGTCTGCTGCCAAAAAGCAAATTCACATTGCTTCTCTCGTTCTATCCAAAAGTGTGAGCTAAATCCTCTATTCCGCGTCCTGGAAGTTCGGCTCCGATCTGTTCGGTCGGGTCCGGAACTTCGGAGGTGGGGGCTGGGCCAGTTCATCATGCACGTGGCACGCCAGGATTCAAGCATCCCCGGGTCTGAGTCGAACCCAAGTTTTCGCCAACTAACCACATCGTCAGGGTTGTACTCAATCGTAGCAGTCGATTGCGGCACAAGTGTCACTATCTGGTCACATGGACAACCTCCATCATTGCAGGCTTGTGTCTGGCTGTTATCTGTCGGACACACTGTCCCGCCACACGTTGGCTCCGTGTTGGTTCGACTTCTTGTCTGGGTTCCGTCTTTGCACGTTACACTGCACGCTGTCCAAGCTGTCCACGCACCGATCGCGCAGTCGACTGACAAAAATCGATCGGATTTTCATAATTGGAAATTATAACTTTAAAAAATAAACATGAAAAAAGAAGAAATAATTTTTTTAGCCAACACGCAGAGCAAACCTGGACAGCAGACAGCATTGCAAGGTTGCGTTTCGCTGGTTGGTTCCGTGCACGCTTCTCCACCACAGGATGGCTCGGTGTTGGTGCGTGTACGGGTCTGCAAAGTACCGAGTGCGTTTTGCACAAGTGTCAGTTTGGGCACCCTTTAGCAACATGTACATAATGTACCTCAGTTCCTCCTCCACAGGTCGCAGTGCACGCACTCCATGCAGACCAGGCACCGGCCACGCAATCAACTGCAGTCAATTGTGAGAAATTTGTATTTGTCGGTGACGTTTAGATATAACGTTTGTTCGTTGGCACAACCTGGACAACATTGCGTATTGCAGTCTTGACTCTCCGAATTGGTTGTCGGACACGCAGCACCACCACATACCGCCTCGGTGTTGGTTCGGGTTCTGGTTTGTGTTCCAGTGCCACACGATGCTGAGCACGTACTCCATGCAGTCCAGGGACCAAGATCGCAATTAACTGTATAGCATACACTGGTTGGGCAACTGTACCGCGCAACATGTACTGTACAACAAAAACGTCTACCATTGACAAACCCGGGCAACATCCATCGTTACAAGCTTGACTTTCCAAATTGGATGTCGGACACGCTGCACCACCACACACCGGCTCGGTGTTGGTTCGAGTTCTGGTCTGGGTTCCATCCCCACACGACACACTGCACGTACCCCACGCGGTCCAGTCACCGATTGCGCAGTCGACTGTAACACACAAAAAGAAGCGCTTATTTGCGGATTAAAGTTATATGAAGAATTTCGTCTCGGGAATCTTCACTAGCCTGGACAACATTCGGTATTGCAGTTTTGACTTTCTGAATTGGTTGTCGGACACGCAGCACCACCACATACCGGCTCGGTGTTGGTTCGGGTTCTTGTTTGTGTTCCGGTGCCACACGGTGCTGAGCACGTGCTCCATGCAGACCAGGTACCGACCACGCAATCGACTGAATTTATAAACCGTGTTACTCAAGTCTTTCACGAGAGATCGTTATTCTGCAATGCCCTGTATAGCTAACCAGCACAACATCCATCGTTACAAGCTTGACTTTCCAAATTGGATGTCGGACACGCTGCACCACCACACACCGGCTCGGTGTTGGTTCGAGTTCTGGTCTGGGTTCCATCCCCACACGATACACTGCACGTACCCCACGCGGCCCAGGCACCGATTGCGCAGTCGACTGTAACACACAAAAAAGTGTTTATTTGCGGATTAAAGTTACATGAAGAATTTGGTTTCGGGAATCTCACTAGCCTGGACAACATTCGGTATTGCAGTTTTGACTCTCCGAATTGGTTGTCGGACACGCAGCACCACCACATACCGGCTCGGTATTGGTTCGGGTTCTTGTTTGTGTTCCGGTGCCACACGGTGCTGAGCACGTGCTCTATGCAGACCAGGTACCGACCACGCAATCGACTGAATTTATAAACCGTGTTACTCAAGTCTTTCACGAGAGATCGTTATTCTGCAATGCCCTGTATAGCTAACCAGCACAACATCCATCGTTACAAGCTTGACTTTCCAAATTGGATGTCGGACACGCTGCACCACCACATACCGGCTCGGTATTGGTTCGGGTTCTGGTTTGTGTTCCAGTGCCACACGGTGCTGAGCACGTGCTCCATGCCGACCAAGCACCGACCACGCAATCGACTAAATTTATTAACCGTGCTATTCAAATCCTTCACGAGAGATCGTTATTCTGCAATTGTACTGTAAAGCTAACCAGCGCAACATCCATCGCTACAAGCCTGACTTTCCGAATTGGTGGTTGGACAAGCGATACCGCTACATGTCGGTTCGGTGTTGGTTCGGGTTCTGGTCTGGGTTCCATCCCCACACGTTGCACTGCACGAGGCCCAAGCGGTCCAGGCACCGATAACGCAATCCACTGCGCATTGAACTCAGAGTGTGTGTGTGTTTGTATATTTTAAAGGCAAGATCTAACTCCAGGTGAGTGTACGGGAATGTCTTGGCCTGCCGTAGCCTTGGCATAGTGGTAATGTACAGTAATGCGAATGTGCTATGTAAAGGCAAACTATGCACACCAACACGAGCCCGATTTCGAAGTCGGTGTGTGTTCAAAAGGAATAGAAAGAGAAAATCCTCATGCTCCATTTTGTATTCTTCAACGTGCGCAACATCTTCCAGATCAGCAGCCACGTCAGAATATCTCACTATTCTGCCAGCTGCCAAATCGAGCTGACGTTGGTGTAGTTTGCCTTTGTGAGGGCACGTATACAGTACGTGCAGCGCGTATGACGCGTGGCGGGGTTGTGGTTTCGACCCAAAGCAAATTCGCATTGGACCGGTCGAAACCGCGACCCCATCACGCGTCATATGCGCTGCACATGCCCACAAAGCACATTCGTATACATCTCCAGATGTGCACAGCATTCTAACCCTGTTATCAAAAAAGCGCAGCGGTCTTTGGATGGTAGAATATGCACCGAACAAAGTGGCTCTAAATGTTTCACGCGCTTCAGTCCTCACCTGGACAGCAGCCCGCATCACACGTTTGTGTCTCGGGTGGAGGACATTCGCCACCCCCATTAGTAGCTGGGGTCACAATTGTAGCGGAGCGTGTCTGCGTGCCACCAGCACCACATGACACCGAACAAGCACCCCATTCCGTCCATGTGTACGTGCACGGGCATGCAAGCGGGACTTGCTCGTACGGATTGCCCCATGGCCCACCTTGAGAAATCAGGCTTGACGATACATGCTTCAGCAACTTTTTGCCATGTTGGTATATTGATATGCAACTTGGATCGGATACCCAGATGGTTCCTACCTATTCGATGTCATCGCCAAATTTTACATGCTGGCACTTGTGTGGTCGAAGCTGATCACTCCATTTACAGTTCCGGGTGCAATTCTAGGCTGAAAGTTGAAGTCGCGTGCACGCAACTTCCCAGTGCTAAAACATAGGCAGCGCACGCGCAAAACTTCGACTTTTGCCTATACTTTGCACTGTTTCGCACGCGCGTGCACGCGACTTCAACTTTCAGCCTAGAATTGCACCCGGTACTGTACATTGCGTCAGACATTCCATGCCCATTGGTGGTCAGATGCTACTCACTTATAAATCACAAACCACCAGTCTAACGCACCAACGATGGCGTCGAAATTGTTGGATCGAAATGGATCAAGTATTACGATCGCTGCTGCACCACCGACCACGCCCCCAACCACTGGGCCGACCACGCCAGCGACCAAGCCCAAATCGGCTGCTGCCGCTGCTGCTTGTGCTTGTGCGGGACTCACACCCAGCGCTTGTAGTTGTGCGATCAGTTGACTTTGCAGTTGACTGGATGTCTGTGAGTGGTTGGCACATATTTTGACGGCACTGACACAATTTGATAGCCGTTGACATCACCTGTGCGACAGAGCTGGATTGTGGGCCGGCCTGAGAACCAGCCTGTGAGCCAATCTGGGACCCAGCCTGGGAACCGGACTGGGACCCGGTTTGAGACCCCGTCTGACTGCCTGTTTGTGTACCTGAGTCATCAAGATAACAATCTTTCATTGCAAAACTTAAGGAATTAATTAAATAAATGCCAAACAACAAAGCCGATCGATATTTGCGCACCTGACTGACTGCCAGATTGGGAACCTGAAATAAAAAGTATGTTGGCGCAGCTTCAGATTGCGCAGTACCAGAAAGAATGACCTGATTGTGAACCGGACTGAGACTGGGAGTTCCCGGTTTGCGACTGTTGATTCGAAGGCTGTTGTTGTTGTTGTGGTTGTGGTTGTTGGTCTTGTTGTTTCTGTCGTGCGCGTTGTTCCAGCTTCTGTTGTTGTTTGGCCTGTTCGCGACACTCAGCTACCAGACTCGGACTGGTGTTGATACCAAACAGCGTGAACGGCTGAAAGCAGTTTGAAAATAAAAAGAAGATGTTTTGATTTTATTTCCTCAAACGAACCTCAAAGAACGAGTTCATCATGTCGATCACATCCGTGCAGTCATAGCACCTGTCCGTACAGTTCGATTCCACCGAACGCACGCGACAAATGTTGTAGCGCAGAATCAGCTCACTCAAACATGATGCAAATGTTACGAAGAAGTTTTAAATCAGGACAGTCTACCCTGTAATAATGCAACGATCGGGACTCGACGGGTCGGTTGCTAAAACAATATTCACTAAATATGCAGGTATTTACAGTAGGTATACGTATACATGCATGGCATATGAGGTTAACGACAGATTTGGGGGAACCGGATTATCGTTTACAAGACTATTCCAACAATACGGCACATTCTATTCCTATAATTACAGTTGTGAAACATCACCAACTTGTCTACATATTCATGTTGTACGTCCCTGATCACCTCCCCATCAACCACGTGTGGGTGGATGTGTGCATCAGATCGATACCGCGGTCGCAGCACTGTGAGCGTGCGATTCGGGTCGCGGTACTCCTCGGTCAGGTAACAGTGCCGCGCCTCAAGGCCGCGACTTTCGCAACACAGCAGTTCAATGGGAAGACAAGAATTTATTGTGCAGCTGCGGTTGGGCTCCCCACGTTTTTTGAAGCTGGGTGTTTCCATCAGGATTAGCTCCAATCCACAGCCTAGCACTAAATTGGGTTTGAAAAATGGGCAGCTCAAACGCAGGAGTTCCGATTTCAATTTGGCCCTGGCTCCGTCAGTCAAAACAAAGTGTTACAGGTGCCAAACTAACGCGCGTCGATTTCGTTTCGGATGCCACCAACTGCGCCAGCCGGCCACGTACCAGACCTTGTTTGGGGGCAGATACGGACGATTCCACGGTTGCGTGCAGTGTGGCTTCCAGAAGCAGTACTGCAGCGATTGACAATGTACCTATTTAATTTGATTCCCTTGTATTTTTCTCACGTGCTCCCAAACTTACGCAGTTTCCATATGTCAGTTCGTGACAATGTGTGATGAACAAGTAATCCTTGTATTTTTCACGACGCCTGGTTCGGGTGTCTGCCGCATGCGCATGGCCTGCATGTCGCCGGGTCAGGTTTGACTCAGCTTCACTGTACGCAACACCCTCGTTGTAGCGCTTTATGGCCTGCTCAGAGACCCGGCTTTGTCTGAAAACATGGATTCGATGCATGGAAAAAATAACTTTCGTACGAGCTAAAAACTTTCAAAATGCAAACAGAGTAGAATATTTTGAACCATAAGAAATATTCTGGTCTCTCCCCCCGGGGTGAAACCGGGGAAGATCATGCAGTGATAATAGCGTTCTATAACTATTTGAATGAATGTACAGTTGGTACCTGATCAACATTTCCATCTGTCGTTTGGACCCCAATCTGGGATGTTTTGTGACCGTGTAGACGTAGAACCCATCTGCACAAATGTGTTGCTCGCTGCGAAACATGCGCGGTGGCTTACGCAGGCCGCGGTACGCTTCAACAACAACGTTAGTTTCCGCGCATGTTCATGTTTGCACAACTTCATGACACCACCACGTAATGTGCGTCCTTTTGGGCCGTGTGAATCGATCCATACAACACATTCACATTATTGACGATGACCTGGTGTTGAGCGCCCGCTACGAACACAGGTCGAAACGACAACCAACAAACACATTGGTGTGCACAAAGCTATTGATAGTTATATGCTTAGATGAAGGGATTACAAAGGCATCAATTAAGGAATCAATCTTCGTATTCTGCGTTAGTCACCAGAATTTTTGCGGTTGCCGAGAATCTAATTTCAACCAGCACAAAAGCATTCTATTAACAAACTTTACACAGGCCCTACATATTTTGTAGTCCCAGTACTATTAAATCTCGTCATTTCCTTTGCTGAATCAAAAGGCGAGCAAGATAAATCACGATCGGATCGAATCATCGGCGCTCAAAAAAATAAGAATACCAAAATCGAACGAGACTCGGCCGAACTTTGTGCACTGGTCTTCCATTCGTCCCAACCAAACGGATGATTGTCAGGAATAGCACATTCGCCCATTCGCTCGCCGTCAATGAATATTTTGAGACCACGTCGATTGTCACGTCTGATGCCCGTGCATTTGTTGACCTCGTGTTGGATTGCTGGGGGTAAAATCGAAAATATTTCCAAGTAATCTTTTGAAAAGTGTCCTGTATTCTTTCAAACTTTGATTGCTCCTTTGTGTCCAGTCATCAGGTTGCCGCACCCATTGGCACAGGCGCGCTCGAATGTAGCCATTACTGAAAAATCATATCGACAAGCACAATCAAGGAGCTGTTGCATAATACTAAATTGCCATGACTCAAACTGATTTTTGACTAACGATATTGAAATTGCCTGAATGGCTTGACGCGGTTTGAGCGTATGGTCGGTGGCAATCATCGTATCCCAGGGTGCATGCAGATACTGCAACGGTGTGTACTTGCACTTGCCGAGGTCGGGAATTTTGTTGGCCACGTGACAGCAACGCCATTGAATGCTGCGCGTAGGTTTTTGGGAACATAAATAATGACATGAAGTATAGGCAGGCAGTGGCCGGCATCAAATTTGATGATCTGATCGCACTTGGCCTGCACACGCAAATGAAGGATATGTATTTTGAGATTTTTGATGCCATTAAATTCGTCCAGCGTCGATGACAACAGAAAATGAACAACGTTTTGTGCTGGTCAGAAGCAGGGGCATCGTAGATCCAGGCAGGCATTATGAATAACCAGGCTAACCGGACGCGATCCAGTCATATCCGATCATCAAATTTGATGCTGCTCCTCGGTTGGGCACCCCCAGTCATTGAGAAATGGAAATGAAGAAATATTCTATGTATGTCCAAGTTTTCCAGTCCCGTTTTCCAACATGACTAAGGGCATACTGGAAAATGGAAATGAAATAAAACATTTTCTGCAGCAGTCTTGTTTTGACATGTGACAAAAACATTTTCTGCTCCGCTCAATTCTCGGCCGCTGATTGGTCAGATTTTACACAGAAAATGTTTTGTTTCATTTCCAATTCCCATTTTGCAGTATGCCCTTAGTCATACTGGAAAATGGAAATGGAAAATTTGGACAATGAATATTTTTTCATTTCCATTTTCCTTTTTCCACTATGACTAAGGGCGCCCTAACTGATCAATATTGCTGATTCCACTCACAATCTAACGGCTTGTCCACTAATCGTTATCAGCCGTGTCTGCACACCCGAGACATACTCATCACAGGTGCACGATGTGGCGTGGTCATCAAAGATCAGATTGTCATCGCCCAAGCGGAACGCTCGTTTCATTCGGCAAGATGGAGGATAACGCTGGGTGAATGTGGGACTATTTGAGATTGTGTTTGATAGAGCGTCACTGCATCATTCACACCACGCGCTCTCCAATGGGCACGATAACAAGAGTTACCATATTTCTCACATTGCTTTTACCATGTTTCCGTCACCTTGTCTGATTAAGTTATGTAAATGCTGCCGAGCGCGCGTATGGAACAAGATCATTCTGCTGCGTGTCTTTGGGGCCAGGTGGCCATCTCGTGCACCCGCACTGATGATGACTTGATGCATCGTCCGTCGGTGAAGCAGGTCGCGCTGTCACGTCATTTTCATATAGCATATCCAACTTGGCAACAGCTGTGACCTACTCTCTCCGGGGTGACCGTCATTGACCGGCACAGCATGCGAATGCCGAAATCCTGTCGTTTTCCCACTTGTCGTTTCAGCGTCGCGCTTTTCTCAATCCAAATATCGGATGCGAATTGTCCGGGCGGACAGTAGAACTGAGCTTTGGTCGTGCCGACCGGGATCGAGCTGGCCGCACGCACAAAATGGGAATGATCTAACAGCAGGGGAAGCAGTAGGGATGCGACGGGCAACATTGTGTGTGTGGGAAAGTCTGAAATCTCTACTTGCTCTTCGAGCTGTCCAGTCTGCAGTTACTTAGTCCAACGCTGTTTACAACTGAAACGTAACGATTTCATGTGTGTGCTGTGACGTATTGATATAAAAACCCGTTCGCCTTCTAGGGTTACTGTAGAAATAAATATGGTGCGTTGTCTCAGTGGTGCGAGCCAAAATAAGGTCGGAAAAGTTTTGGGTTGAATTGGTCGCAGAAATAAGGCTACTATGATGGGTAGTCATACTGTACGTTTCGTCTCCAAATTTCCCACGCATATCTTCTAAAATGCTACCATAAGCTATCACTGCTAAGCGTATGATTCTCCCGGTAATGCAACTGAAATATGAAAGATCTGCACTTGCAAAATACAGTACTTTTAGTTTTAATCCAACCCTACGCATGAGCCTGCGGAGGCACCGCACAAAACCGCTTCAACATTGTGCATCAGCGCATCCACCACTGCATCCGCCTAGCCTGTGCCTCCTATGTTTTGTTTGTGTTTGTTTCTTGCAGGCGCTGGAGGCGCAGACCTCAATCAGCCAAAATTGCAGCTGATACTGTTCATCAAAGCAACATTAGCAAAGTTGTTATCGCTCAGTTCAGAACATTGCAGTACTGTTTAAAATTATTTCGATGGAGCGCAAGCGTTCTTCGAGAATTGCTCGCGCAATGGAAATGGCGCATGATAACTAAACCGGTTAGAAAATACCCCGTTTGAAAATGCCCCGAACCCTTGGTTGTGTAGCCAACCCAAACACACGCAACTTGCTTGATTCAGCAAGTTCGCACGTGTTTCAGTGCCAGTGCGTTACGTATGTAATGTATTTCTATTCTGGCTTCCAGGTAGCGTCGAGTCGGGCGTGCAGTGGTTCAGGTCGATATCAAACTTGGTGATCGCCGGTAACGCGTGCTTCTTGCACTAGGATATTACGAAGTTTACTGGAACCACTAATTTCGTGCAGCCAATTAGTTCAGCTCGGGGAACATCCTTTACGTTGCACGAAATTGGTGTCATCACTAAATTCCTTAGTTCCCTTTTTTCAAAAAAGGTCACGTGACCAAGACGGATCACATCAGATCCGATCCGATCACCAAGTTTGACTTCACGGTGACAACTCACAGCTGGCTGACCGCCTGGACCTCAATTGTTGCGTGCTGACGCAAACAGCAGCATTGTTCAACATATGCATGCCTCTATTAGTCAAGGAGAATTTACTCGACGACATGAAGAGCATATGCAATCTACCTTATTGCATGCTGTTTACACGTAACTCATGAGTTTCAAGAATCCCATTTCGCTTGCTCGCAATCTTTCGAGATTCCGAGCCCATTATTATTATTTGGGTGCGTTGATGTTTGAAAAATAGTTTCACGTTTAATTTAAAAAACGGTTGGAGGCGCGAAATTTACCAAAAATTTATTAGGACACGTCAATTTTGGAATAAAGCGCTACTTCACGAACTGCGCAAAATAATATCGGCTGTACTACAAGCTGCATTACACACACGAGATCTTTTTGTTGCCACTCTTGTCAAAAAATATTCAGCGAAACTCAAAAGAAATGCAAATTGTTCCAAATTCAATCTCCGTGCAGTTTGTACATGGTGCATTTTCCGACCCAAACCTAACTCAAACGAGTCACGGTAGCTCTTCAGAAGATAGAGGTGTGAAACTCGAAAACGAATATGTAGGGTGATGACTACCCAGCCTGAAACCCTCCTTCAATCACCCAAAATCTGTACATTATTTTGACTCGCAGGCCAGCTGACCCCGTGAGGCAGCGCGTCAAACGTGCAAACACGCAGCATGCAGGCGACTGCTTAGCGGCGCGAACGGTGACGAGGTGAGACCTAATTGCGAAATTTTTTTCGCTGTCTGCGCAACTAAACGCAGGTAAAGAATGTTGCTGACTGACTGTAGCGCTACCGAATTTTTAATTTATCACTTTTGTGAACTAAGAAGTTACTACTTCGTCTGGCTTGGTATAGGTTCCGGAATAACCTTTATGTAAAACCGGTCACACAGTTTGCCATGAAACGGTTAATTGCTGCATTTGGTGTTTGTGGGCGAGTAACTGAGTAACCTGTAGGTCGTGAACACCTCAGTTGATGTGGGGCTAAATTTTTGTTTAATCAGACACGTAATTACCGTAGGCTACGCAAGAACACGATGCTGTTGCTGCGTCATATTTTCAAACTGCTTCGCAACGCACACGCGTACGTGTCTGCAGAACGTTGTCATAAAACTGCTTGTAACGACTATCTTATAAGGCATTCAAGGTCAGAAATTTAGT